>CAAKMY010034734.1:0-11285 GCA_901111285.1 Corrigiola litoralis | reverse complement strand
GTCTCAAGGGAGAAAAGGCTGCATAAATAATATCACTGACAAACATGATCAAATTAATTGATTTTAGACAGATACTATATATTTTACTTATGCATGATTAGTTGTAAGTTAACAGCTAAGTTCTAGGTCAAATATATTAGTGTTACGGCTTATGATCATGTTTCTATCGAAAATAGTCCTATACTAAGTCAATCAAAGGACTAGAGCCTGATATCTTATGTTAGATATGTTGTTTTTGCAACTATGTCTTCTATCTAGTACCTTAGATTTGTCCCTAGTCTTTAGCATTCTAAGTAGCATATCAGTAGATATAGTACATCGGTAACAATAAGAACATATGAACTCATAATACTAAAGACTAGAAACATTTCTAAAGTACTTAAATAGAGTACATCAGTCACAATAACAACGTATCTAACATAAGATAAGGCTCTAGTCCTTCGCTTCTATATGTTCATGTTCAGGATTAAATTGCGTCCTTCAGCCTTCAAGTAACTTTCTGTAATGCACGGACCATGTCATATGTTGTAGTAGGATAGTGTCTGTTTTCAGAGTATGTTTCACGGCAGTATACAATTATTAATATCTGCATATAATCATAAACAGAAATTTAATACACAAAGTTAAGCGCCACTGCATGTAAAATGTTCCGTGAGAGACATGAATTCTTAATTCTAATCCATTTATATACAAGTACGTGAAGTTTTGAACATTGTTGCATCGTCGATTCATACCTTTAACTGCATTGATGATGAGTGGATTTGTTAGGTCCTGCACCAATTAAAAGAAATAAATCAGCCACAACAACTATTTTTTAGAACGGTAGAAACATTATTAGGCCGTGACAAACAAAAACAGAAAGTCTTGAACTCTTGGGAGAGACCCAACAATGATATATTTATCTCTTATTTGATTTGGTCTTACAAGAAGTTTGAATTGATTAGCTTACATGAAGCTCGTTTACTTTTATCATAAACGTACATGGTCTTTTCTAAGAATTTGTATGACAAAACGACGAGGAAATAGTAAAATGCACGTAATATTTGAATTCTTGGGAGTCATTTCTTATAAATTTTTCATTTCAAGTTAGCAATATCATTGGCAAACACATGTATTGTGTCCAACTAGAGTAGCTATTCTATAAGCCTATAACCTTGTAAATTTCATGTTGCTTAAACCTTAACCTATATCAAAAGTGATCATGATTTTACATTCGAACTCTCAACTCTAGACATGAAAAGTTATTTAGTAGAATATTATTAAAAGACGTTATTCAAACCCACGTCCAATAACGTGAATTATATCTTTTTTTGGCTGAAACTGTAACTTATTTTATGTGACATTTAGTTGTGTTCATAATGACAAAATTAAGTACAATAAACTCATATAATAATATTACATTTTTATCAGCATAACTCCACTCTTCTACCATGGAAAACTAAACCAAAATCATCTATTTTTTCTTTAGAAAATGACAGGAGAATATATGAAAAAATCAAACTTTTATTTATACTGCTAGTTCAAATTAATCTTGTGAACGATACTTTTGTTTATTACCAAAATAAAAATAAAATAAAAAAAACAACCGTTTTCATGTACCTCTTTTCTAATTAATTTAGAGCACTTCTGATTTTAGATTGAAAAAGAGAACATATTTGAACCAATTTTGGAAGGAGAAGAGTGTAATGGACTTTACCATTTGTATTCTACTTTTTTTTTTTAACATACGTTTTACTTTCTTTTTGAAACCTAATTGAATTTAATTAGTTTTAGTTAACCTCTAATTCCTTCCTTTTCTTTCTCAACGTACTCCTCTTTTCCTCCTTCATTATCTCTTCCCCTCGTCTTCTGCAACAATAACTAAGACCTCTTCCTTGTGCATGTTTCTTAACACAAATCTCTAGCCACCATATCGGAGCGAAGCTGGTCTAAGAACCAAAAATAAAATAAAATACTCTAGGACGGCAACAACAATTTCATTGACGCTTTAAATAGGGCAACCAAATGCATCTTTTCAATCTACAGAAATAAACCCTTGCATATATCATTGTTTTATTTTAATTTGGTATAATTAGACCTATCTAATACTCAATACTGCGCTAACCTTGCATATTCCATTGCAAAATGTGTTCTTTCTTTTTGGAACATATTTGTAAATATGGTGCTACGTAAAATTGATATACTCTAATGATAAAACTTTGCGCTTACCAGGCTAAGGATAGATAGTTGCGCTTCAGGGATGAAAGTGAAATAATCCAACGTAACGCAGATATACGCGTCATCTGTTTCACCAATTGCAGCTGTCGTATCGATGTGAATCGTTGCTTGATACTGTTGTTGGTCGCCTGAGGGCGCACAGTCGATGGTCCCAAATGTAACGCACCCTAGAACCGCAAAGATTAACAAGATGGTGCTTTTGTACATTATTTTACGTGGGTTTGAGAAGATAATATAACCAGAAAAAACAAATATTTTTAAGTTTATGAGAGATATTTGGCCGAGAATGATAATGATATAGTGGTAGGCCGCTGAGGTCTGATTAAGAATCTTGAAAAAGGTGATTTGTATATATAAGCACACTTTATCACGGCGTCCAGATCCCCTAGAGTTTGTTACAAACTCTACAAAATAGAGTTAGGAGGATCTCAACCGCACATCTACATCTAGGATCAAAATCATGGCACCTCATTAAAGAATAATAAAACAAACCGAAAAAAAAAAAACAAAACCACACCAAGTATCATGAATCTAAAGCCATCACCGTTGTACTGTATGTTTCATTCACAAGGCAAAATTTGATCTCTCTTAGTCTCTTTCACTTCGTTTCTAAAACTAATCATCCAACTGCTTTCACTCAAAGCTCACCCGTAAACCACCTTTAAATGGGAAGTCTAAGCGCCCCCTAATGCCCCACCTCTAAATAATCTCTACTAATTGGGTTGTTTATATTCGCACTAAACTTGGAGAAAATTCTGCGAAAATCATCAAAAAAAAGTTTCCCAACAATACATCAAATCAGAATGCAGTCACAAGTCACAACTACATTGCATTGTACAAAGCAGGGAAAGCATAAACCCTTAAAATCATCAATGACGTGAATTTTGATTTCATAGTGGGCTCTTCTTGCTTACAAGAATTAGATCATTGGGGTCGGCCTTTTAGCTTGACAATCATCAAAGCTGGACGCAATTTCAATAAAGATTCACCAAGACGTTCAACAAAGTTACTGTTTTATGAGCATCATCATTCTTAACTCTACTATGAGTAATGAGTTACTGGCAAGTGTAGTCAAATCTGGGTAAACGACATCTATGTTCCCAGATCTTCTATGTACGTTATTATCACTGGGTGCTGCCGTGCTGGGCTCTTTTTTTTAATTATCATGCTCCTAATTCCTAAATTGATGCAATTTTTTTTTTTTGGGCTTAAATGTTAGCACAAAGTCGCTGATAAAAATCGAATCACCAACCTCATGATTGAGATAAGAGAGCTCGAACTACTTGAATTAGTTTTTTCGTAACCTAGATATTTTTCGGTATATATTTCTTAAAAAATATGTATCATTTGAATGTTTTGTACCAATAAATACTGGAAGACACCAAAAAAAAAAAAAAAAAAAAAGAGAGATACAAGTGACCTAAAAGGGGAGTGCATGTTCTGGCATTCAAAAGTTCCTTTACAGGCGCGCTTCACAGCACACTATGACACTAGTGAAGTTCTACCCGTCTGAAGGAGGCTTTCAAGTCTTCAACATAATGACGTACTTGAATTCTACTATTCATTACTTTCTTCCCCACCAACATCTTCTAAAACGTCTGTTAAAGTTATTACTCTTAACATTTTTAGGATAGATAATTAGTATTACATGTCAAATGTATCCTAAGAATTTAACAATTAATTTCATTGAGGAACAATAATCTTGTTGCCAGACCTCAAGATCAACTTCATTGAAAAACCTGACAAATCCAAGAATATGGGGATGGTTTGCAGTCTGATCACAAGCAGGACCTACATTCTAAAACTAATTTTACATACAGCAACCAGTTAATCATTCTAGAGCTTCGCAACCAACTGAGAATTCTCAACGTTGGCGCCTTGGAAGCTGATGCAGTGAGATAGTGCAACAGCGAGCTTCTTCACATCCTTCTTTGTATGTGCAGCCGTCAAAGTTATCCTCAGTCTACAAGATAACAACAGATACAAGAGTAAGCTGCTTAAGTATACATTAGATTCGAGTAGACATGACGAGACGTAGATATTGAATAAGGTATCCCAGTCTAAATCAGTAGCTGGACTCGCATACTACGCGGTCGTCTCATAGTGTCAAATGGCTGTCCGCCAAAAGAAAAGAGGGTCTAGGGTAAAGGAGAACAGAAGAGAACCTGCATGAATTAGGAGGGACAGTTGGTGGCCTGATTGCAGTAACATGGAATCCAGATTTTAGCAAATACCTGTAAGATAATAAACCCAAAGTCAAGAGCTGTTGATATTGAAGATAGACAGAAGGGGAATACGGTACTAACCTACTGGCTAGCAAGGAGTTTTCTTCACTCCCTACTACAATCGAGACAATGTGACTAATGATTGGGATTCCAGTGAGATTTCGGAAATCTTGTACTCGTTCCCAGAGTGCTCTCCGACGCCAGGCTTCTTTTCCCGCAACGAACGCAGCAGCTGTTGTACCAGAATATTAAAATTGTATGTCACTTTAGAGAAAATGAAGTATTTATATTCAAAGACAGCATATATATGTATCCACATGACACACCTGAAAAGTTTATCTTTATGAACAACAAAAGGTCGTTTTTAAGCCAAAATGGTTGATTTGTCAAAAGCAGAAGTGTTACCAAGCTAATATTTCTAAATTGAAAAGAGTAAGAGCAATAAACAATCACACACATAAAAATGCTGATACAAAAACAGAAGCATTGCCAGTTTGTCATATCCACAAGACAATGTTTCATTCATGAGGGTGCATGTTTGTGTGTGTTTGTGCATGTGTGTTTCTGACTCAGGGAAAACCAGAAACGACACTGTATGCCAACTGGAAATCAAACTTTTGAAGGGACTAAGGATAACACCATTGTACCATGAGCAGCAGCAGCCATTGGCACTGGCATAGCTGTAGAAAAGATAAAGGAACGCCCCCTGGACATTATAAGCTGCTTCCATCTTTTGCTGTCAAATAAATGACGAGGTTCATGAGTAACTTCTAAAAGGCATGGTGACAAAGAAATCAAACATTTAGCAACATGACTATTTACAAGTCGGGAAGTGCTACGCTGCGCTTTTTATGGATGACTTTTAAGTATGTATAGAATCACTACGAAATTGACTCAAACTTTCTTAACCACATAACAAAAACACTACAATGATGAAATGCATCCAAATCGCTACAATTAATTGTAGAAGTTTCTCTCAAATGAGTACAATTTTCAAGTCCAGTGAAATATATGATGTGTGGCAGAGAACACATTCACATACACCCCCCTCAAAGGCCCTCCTCTGAGTTGATTGTCTTCCACGAAAGACAGCAATATCATTGACCATATAAAGCTTACCTGCATGCAATGAAACCTCCACCACAACCTGCTGCCTTGCTAAGAGTGCCTACGCATATGTCAACATCGTTTTCACAGTCAAACTCCTCAGCCACTCCTGCGCCACCTTTGCCACAAACAAATGTTCCGTGAGCCTGAAAGAAAGGTGAATAATACAGACAGAAGCATTATTACTGCAACAGTTTAATGTGTATTTCTCTCAATCCTGTTGCAGGAACACAGAGGCAACACTTACATCATCAATAACTAACAAAAACCCATGCTTCTGACGAAGTTTGGCAAGCTCAACCATTGGTGCAAAGTCTCCATCCATACTGAACAAGCTGCAATGATAAAATTTATTTTCGAAAATTGGCTTCAGAGTTCAGTCATTTGCTTGTTAACTCCAATTCCCCTCAAGATAAAAACAAAGACAAGGTGGAAAAATCCATAGCAAGTAGGACTAACCTATCTGTCACGACAACCTTTTTAGAGATTGTGCAATCCGATCTGAGAGGACAGAAATGGTCAGGACATCAAATCAGGATAATCTTATAAGAATTTACAGGAAGGGGTGTAAATATCTAAAAGAGTAGGAAGGACATACAAAAGTGAATTTAGGTGGGACATATCACAATGTCTGTAGACAAAGGTCTGTATACAGTGTAGTCGTTCACCAAGGCGAAGTCCATCAATGATGGATGCATGATTAAGAGCATCAGAGAAGACCGCAATTTTATCAGCTCTATGAAGTAGTCTGTCAGAAGCCAAGAGAGAGGCAACGCTTCCAACTGCAACCATTACGGCCATATTCGCAGCAAAGCCAGTAGGACAAAGAAGACAATCCTAGACCACAAAATTAGCACAATAAATATCAATCTTTTGTCAAAGTTTTACTCATCATATTGCAGAGCACTTAGACAAAACCACGTATGAATATCAGATTCTCATTCCCTATCTATGAGTTTTGCCAACATAGAAAATTTGAACTGTCTGACACGATGTAGTGTTGGTGATTACAGTTTAATCTACTAGTCAATCTACGGAACAAAGTACAAATCAGTTAGCCAAATGTAAGCAATAGAAGCATTAACTCCACACCTCTTTCTTCTTCAATTCCGCTAAAACTGCCTCCAGGCGTCCATGAATATCCGTATAACCGCATATCAGAGCAGAGCCTCTTGGACCCATCCCATGCTCTTGGGCTGCCTACTTTAACCCAGTTAGATCAACATGCATGACAAAAAGCTTCACAGAATGATAAAAACACCAAAATCACATTAAAAGAAAAAACTAACAATGAGGCACCTTTGCAGCAGCCATTCCAATTGTAGGATGTGAGCTCAAGCCTAAGTAATCATTTCCAGAGAACAGCAGTAGCTTTTTACCCAAGCTAGTGCATGATTCTCCACCTTCATTAGCCTCTGTACTTACAGGAACTTCAACAGAACCTACGCAATTCAGTGGCATTTTGAGGTTCAGTAAGAATTTTTTTTTTTTCAATTTCAAATTCTAGCTTCAATCTTCTTACCAGTCATAGACATAGATACTTCCAACTTCCACAATATATAAGCACAATATCTTAACTTTAACGGATAACCACATCAAATTTTATGGAAACTAATATGACTATTCTTTCATTTCTCTTCACTCCATCAGTCATACTTCCATATAACAGTCACTCCATCTGTCATCTTTCCAGATAAAAGTCACTTTATTAGTCAATATATAAGCAATCGAGCACAATGTTCTTCAATTCTATAGAACAGCATAACTTTCCACCAATATGCGTGCGTGCTTCTCTTCCTTTATCAGCCTCTACACTTATAGAACTTCATCAAAGTCTATGCAACTGAATGGCACTCTCAAAGTCTCAAGCCACATCTATCCTTTTCTCCTCAGTCTTGAATTAATGGCACTAAGCTCCCTAATATAACAATTCCCACCAGGGGCGGATCCAGGAATTTGAAATGGGGGTAGACTATGATGAAGGTAGCCTATATTTTCTACCATTGTCTATTATTTTCTACACTTTTCTACCATTTTTCTACCTTTGTTTTACCAAATTTTATAAATTTGAGGGTAGCCTATCCTACCCCTCCCTACTCTGAGGATCCGCCTCTGATTCCCACAATGTCTTCAATTCTAACCACACACATTGAGAAATAAACAAAACTAAATTTTTAACATTTCCTTTCTCATCACACCATCAGTCTAAACCTTGAAATAACTCTTCTTGACAATATATTAGTACAATGCCTCCATTATCAAACACACACACACAACAAGATTCCAACAATTAACACACAAAAAAAAAGAACCGAACTTTAAACTACCCACCAAAGCTAAAGCAAAAAGGAAAGCTTTAACAACAAGAAGAAACAATCAATCACATAAATTTACAGCTAGTCTTGGGAGACGCCTACCCTTATCATAAAAGTAGACGGAGCCTATGCTGGCCCAATAAAGGTAATATAATTCTTATTTAGCTTGGGCTTGTAGTGAGCTTGAACTTACTTAGCTTGATCAAAGTAGACGGTCTCTTCCAAGAATTTGCGGTAAACTTATACAAAAAGAACCATAAAAACACACACCAAAACTTAACTACCCATCAATTCAAAAACCCAACTTGACAACATATGAGTACAATGCCACCAATTCCAAACGCACCCAGCACAAAAATTCCAACAAATTACACAAAAGAGAACTTAAATTTATACTACCCACCAAAACTAAAGCAAAAAGGAAAGCTTAATCAACAAGAAAAAACCATCATGAACATAAATTTAATACCAAAACTTGACTACCCATTAATTCAAAAACCCAACTTGACAACATATTAGTACAATGCCTCCAATTCCAATCAAACCCAGCACAAATATTCCAACAAAAACACAAAAAAAAGAACTCAAATTTATACTACCCACCAAAATTAAACCACAATTCAATACAAAAACAAGCAAGTAGATTAACAAAAAAAAAGATTATACCACAGCTGGGAATGTCATTGAGCCAATTCAGAAAGGTGGACTGAGAAATCTCAACTTCAACAGAGGCTCGATCCCATTGGCGCAATTCGTCGAACACTTGGTAGGCATCATCAAAATTATCAAAATTTGTGACAGTTATTGGTCTAAGTGAACGGAGTAACTTCAAAGATTCCAACTTTGATAGAGCTGATTCAACCCATTCATCCCAATTGCCCCTCATTACTCCCTTCTTAATTAATTTGATCAATGTAGTGTGTAACTATATACTAGTCCAGTTAAAATTGTCTATACAGTGATTTACAACAATGGCGGGCGTTATCTCCCATAAAATGTAAATTAAAAAGTGGGCTATTGAGCCAGATTTTGAGTAGGTTGGTAGGGAGTTGGTTATGTGTTATTATCTTCGGTGTGCTCTGGGTAAATCTTCGATATTTGCAATAGCCTGCAAAGCACGCATATCCGATTAGTCGCATTGTTACCACTATAAGGATTTGAGCTTGAGAACAGAAGGATTCTCACCTCCCACCTTAACCAGTTGAGCCAACCCAGATAAAAAAAACACACACTCTCACTCTATCTCTCTCTGTTACATACATGATGTCAAGTAAGTAAAACAAATTTAATATGAGGCCCAATTAAAAGAGTGTACATAATTTTATCGGTATATTTATTGATTATGGTTGATAATAGAATTGAAAGTTAATTTCATAAGAAGTTTGAAAAAAAACTAAATTGTACATCTATCATAGAACTCAATTTATTGTAATTGAAGTGAAGTGATCGTATAATTGTTCCACAAATTATTAAAAAAAGACCGTTTACTTTTAAAGGTCTTGGCCGGGTTAGTGATTAACCATGTGCCTCGTGTTCCTTGATCCGTTGCGGCTAATCCTGTAAATTAGTATTTGGTCCATCATGATTACTTTGACATAATGGTTGCATAAATAGAGCTAAAATTATATGTTGAGGCAATGAGGCTCTCAAAATAAGCTATGGGTGTATGCTCGTTGGCAAAATTAACGAAATACACCAAATTCCCTCCTAGACATGTTCTTAGATGTGCTTTAAAAATGTCACTCGGACATAAGCGACGAGAAGACTGGCTTGCATACTTGCATCCACATTTCGATTATGACAACTGATTTATACTTCTCATATTTATAATTCAAAATAAAGAAAATTTCAAGCATAGACACCATAATAAGACATGCCACCAAAATTGGATCAAGCAGCCGATAAATGTTGCGTCACAACTCGATCCACGAGCACTCTCAATTCCATAATTAAATTCATCATAAATTCTAAACAAAAGACTCTCTTTTACTATCATAAAAATAGGCAAACCTTTTATAAGCTAAATTATCGCAAGTCCACTCTCAAACATGGTTATATTATCCATGTTGGACTAGCATGAGCTCTGTCGTTTATAATAAAAGTAGACGGTCTCTCCTAAAACTAGCTGTAAATTTATAATATTGTGTAACCAAACAACATAATCTTTAGACTTGTCACTAATCGCTCGCAACAATGTGTTAAAACGAATAATAAACTAGGAAAATGAGATGACGTTAATGAATGGTATTCAAATTGGACATCATTTTCTCATTTGCTTTTTATTAAGTGTCCTATAGATAAGGTCCACTAAGGCTCCTAGAGGGTGACACACATTTATTATCACCCGGCCAAGACCCCTATCATTATTCCTTGTGATGAATTAATAATTTTAGATTAGAGTAGTTTAGTGATTACAACAGATTTATTCCCATTTGTAAAATCACTAGATTACAACTTCAACTGAATCTTGAAGTTGCGATATAATGTTACAAGAGCTCTAATTAATTTGATTACCATTTCTTATTATCATAAGAGACTAATTTTTTATGGAAACTTGTTCTTTGTTCTTCTAGCTAGGAACATACTATTTGAGAGGAAATAAGCTTGAACGATAATGGTACACTCCAAGCATAGGTGAAGCCCACAGATGTATACGGATATATTGGCTGACCACCATTAACAATGCCTCTGCCGCCAGATATGTGTATACTGGAAGGATCAACACGTTTGGTAGTTCGAAACCCATTGCAAGCAATTCTCACATCCGACTGAGAGCAGTAACAATCATTGGCAATTGTCACGTTCCATACTGGGCTATTGTTTACATACTCATTCACCTTGGTTTGCTTGATACTCATGTTCTTCAATGAACATTGGCCAAAACCTGTATGAACAACACTTTAAGAGAAACTATGTACGTCTTGTAATAATAGAACAAATTAGCCCTAAGCAATAGACTAGAGGTTTTAAAACTCGGTTCCATTTTAGTATATAAATTCAAGATCGATTGATCGATCATCCCTTTCGAGTAAGTACACAAGATCGACCTTAACTTATGATAGTATCTATATTTCCCATCTAATAAACCCAACCAAAAAGTAATTATAAGCAATGTTGCATGTTGCTAAAGTCTTCTTTCTGATATAGTAACATTTGCAATCACATCATGGTATATTGGTATATCATTATTCATATCTATAATAGGGTTGAAATGTGTGACGCGAAGTTGTAGCCCATATGATATGTAGTTTTTTTTTTTTTTTTGAAAGGAAAGATGATATAGATCGATAGGTAATGGTACACGTCCTTATGTGATGATTGAAATTAGAGATTAAGACAGTGTGATAATGATCAATGCAAGAAAAATTGGAGTTAATTGCCAGACCTCAGCTAGTTATTCGGGAAATGATTTTTACACTCC
>CAAKMY010034731.1:928-12124 GCA_901111285.1 Corrigiola litoralis | reverse complement strand
AGAAGGTGGGTTTTGGTTATGGTGGTAAGGATGAAAAGGAGGGTGGTGAAGAGGAAGGTGATGGAGAGGAAAGAGAAAAGAGGGAGGTTTGGGTTCAAAAATGGTTGGGAATCTAGGTTTGGGGTCAAAAGGACTATTTTCGGAATAAATGAGGCAAAGTTCAGTTTATTATGGGATTACGCATAGTTGGGATTATTGTAAGAATACTGTCCAAAGATGGGATTATTGGCATTAATTTTTCCTATGTTATATGTTCTATTTAAGTTGTATTTCAGTTTTGGATCGTCAACTTCATTGGGCCAAATGTTGTTCGATACAAACATTTTGTGAACGAAACTAGTTAGAGGTGAAAGCTTATTGTCTTAGATTTCCAACAAGTGTTCATGGGTTTCAAGAAGATAAGTAAAGAAGGAGATACACTTATTGGCTTAGTTATTTTGACCTTTGATAGAAATTAATGATTTGGCCTAAATCCAAATACAAATCCTTTAGTTTGCTAAACACTAAATTTGATTCAAATCTGAACTTAAAATCGAATTCCATTTCCCCAAACATGGTGATGGGATTCAAGTAGCAACTGGCAGGAGTGGAGCTTAAATAGACATGTTGTTGGTTCCTTACTTCCTCTTAGGGGTTGTGAAATGGTATTTGGCAGACAATGGTTATCTGAACTAGGTCATGTTTATGGAATTCAAGTACAAGGCGATGAGATATGTATTAAGAGGCGCAAAATAAGGATCCCTGCAATGGATGAAGGGGAGGAGATTACAGAATGCTTCAAAAATTTGAATGTTTGATATTTATTTGCTATGAGAATAATTCCTGTTGGTGGGTTCAATAGCATCTAAGGTAATTCCGTGTTTATGCTTTTTCAGAACTGTTAGAACTTAGAATCCTTTAAAATTTCGTTTAAGGAGGCTAATGAACTTCCCCGTCATCATAGTTTTATAATCATAAGATTTTCAAGGGAACATAAGACCTAGGCAAAGTCTTTTCTCCTCCTCCCCTATTGTACTGGTAAAGAAGAAGGATGGCACATGGAGGACGTGCATTGATTATAGAGAACTAAATAAAGTCACTATAAAAGATAAGTTTCCTATACCTGTCATAGAGGAGTTACTAGATGATTTAAATAGAGCTACTTTGTCTTCAGAGATGAACTTGAGAGCATGGTACTGCTTCTGGTGACATTTCTAAGACAACGTTCAGAACTCATGAGGTTCACTATGAGTTTATGGTGACGCTCTTTTGGCTTGAGTAATGCTCCATCAACCTTTTAGAATTTCATGAATGCAATATTGAAACCCTACATGAGGAAGCTCAATTTGGTATTCATTGATGATATCCTAGTTTACAGTAAAAATATGGATGATCATATTGAACTTTTAAGGATAACCTTGGAGATTTTAAGGAGGCAACCCCATTTGCAAAGATGTCCAAATGCACTTTTGGAGCATATGAGATTGAGTACTTAGGCCACATTGTGTCTGCTAAAGGGGTAGCTTCTTACGCTACTATGGTACAAGCAGTGGTGAGGTGGCCAAAACCTAAGAATATGGTTATTTATACGATGGTATTGGCTGTTGAGTAAACCACTGACCAACTTACTCAACAATTAAATGGGATGTGGCAGTGGCATACCATTTGAGAATTTGAAGTCTGCTATGTCTAGTGCCCCTGTATTGGCTTTGTCTAACTTCAGTAAGGAGTTTCCTACAGTGAGACAGATGCTTCTGATATTGGTATGGGAGCAGTACTATCTCAAGAAGGGCATCGAATTGCCTATATCAGTAGGATTCTCACAGAGAATCTCTAGCTTACTCAACCTATGAGGAGTTACTTGTGGTATTTGCAGTGGAGAAACGGAAGCCTTAATGGGAAGGTACTTTAGATTAAGACTGACCACTTTAGCTTGAAATATCTGTAGGAGCAGAAACACATTACTTATTTTTAGAGTAAATGCTTTCCAAAGCTGAGTTGGGTATCTGATAAACAAATGCAGCAGCTAATTTAGCAATTGAAGGATAGTCGGAAGCATCATTCCTAAATCAATAATGAGCTGAGGAGGAAAGGGAGGTTGGTTATCGGAAAGAAAACCCTTCTATGAAGATTTTATCCCTTATGCATAATACACCTGTTGGAGATCACTCTGGTATTCAAGCAATTATGTAAAGAATCTCTGCTCCTTTCTATTGGAAGTACATGAACAAGAAAGTGAGGGCATATGTGAGACTCTGTATGCCAAAGGAACAAATCTATTATGTAAAGTGTTGCTGGTCTCTTAGAGCCCTGGCTATCCCTGGTGCAATTTGGGTGGACATTTTCATGCATTCTATTGAAGGTTTACCAAGATCCATGGCTAAGGATACAATTTTGATGGTGGTTGACAGACTCAGAAAATATGCCCATTTTCTACTAATGAGTCAGCCACATCCTTTCACTGCAGTCATAGTACCTTAGGTATATTTTGATCAGATCTTCAGGTCACATGCGGTACCTAAGACCACAGTAACTGACAAAGATAAGCTGCTTTTGAGCAGTTTTTGGGAGGAATTGTTCAGGGTGCAGGAGGTGGACTTCTTGATTTTTTACCAGCCCTACAGGCGGATGTCAAGGGTATCCAGGATCAGTGCTAAGGTTTCTCCCAACTATTTTGCTTGAAACAAATCTCCCTTTGATATCTAATTGGATGAGGTTTAAATCTCCGTTTGATACGCACCCACGTTTGCACCATATAAAATGGTAGTATCACAATTATGTGCTATGGTATACTAGCATAATACAAAGTGCATTAGTTTTCTAATAAGAGCAACTACAACAGTAGATATAGACACTAGAGCCTGTAAAGTCTCACGTCTGTTTAAGGTTAAGTTCCTGCTACAAATTGAAATCTGTCAATGCCCTTTTGCTTTTAAGTGACTGGCCATCTTATTCGTTTACAAAATTGACAAGTCTATAGGCATCAAAAGCTAGTCTCAAACCCATAGAAGCTAAGTATGACTTCCTGCTTCCATGAAATAAATGGTCACTTCTCAGGGTATGCAATGTTTGAGAAAGCCCTTTGACTAAATTATCATAATACATAAATATGATGTCACAAAAGAGTTGGAAAGTTATCCCAATACATCTTAAAGCTCGTAAGTTCAGTTTCAGACGAGATACAACAAATTCACAGTCCATATTTAATTTATGTCTGGAAATGAAAGACTCCATAGCATACATTCTGATACGATGATAGAATTCAAGAATAAAACAAGACAAACAGAATGCAATTTGTAACAAATCAATTTTTTACCTGTGAGTTTTTTGTCAGACAGGATAAGCTGTTTCAAGGCACTCAAGGAAGCCTGAGCTACAGTTTGGGCATGCCCAGTTTCCCAACCATCAAGCTTTACAACCACATCAGCTTTCGAATAAGCTTGATTGCCATCATAGACTTGCTTTCTAGCTTCTTCTTTGGCTGAATCCTCATCTGCATCCATAGTTGTAAAATATTACTATACTGGCACCTAGATGACTAGATCCACTATAGATAAGTTGAATTGTTAACTAGGGAAACAAATAGCAAAGAGGGAAGCCAAAAATTTCAGACATTAGAGAAAAATTTTATTTAACAAATAAGCTATCCAGAATTCCTAGTTGCGCATATTATCTAGCCATTTAGTCACAAGTACATTTAAAATACTACTTGTTAATTTGGTGATAGATGGTTTACTATTGATTTGAAAGTTGTCACCCTTCTACAAAATTTTCTGGAAACAAAAACGTCCAACCATCTGAAAGTACTACTCTAGTGAAGATCAATACCACCATGTGATCTATCGACAAATTCAACAAAATGTGCAATCTGTTTATCCCAAGTCCACTACATCCAGAAAACCAGTAAGAGTTAACCCAAAAGGATAAATAAGGAAAAGAAAAGTGTTTTGTGATTAAATGACAATTTCTCGAGTTTAAAGAAAAAAAGGTTTAGCTAATAAGTATCACACCATACAAGCTACAGGACAGGTTGATTGTATTGTCCAGTTTAATCAAAGGTTTGTCGAGACAAACTCTATCCGATATGTCGACAGTAAGATGTAACTACCTGTTGCCTCAGATTGTGAAAGCCAGACAGTAAATCCTGCATATAGATGTCGCCATTTGTCTGCCCGTCCAGCAGCTCCAAACTCACCACCTAATGTCGCAACAACTGCTCGTACATGGCTGCAATACCATGCAACCATAAAAGGGCTGCTCATACAAATATAACCTAAAACAAACAGGTCTTGCTTGTAACTGAACATTACCTACTTAGACTCCCTAAAACTGCTTCCTCTGCTTCTGCAACAGAATCTGATCCTTCTGCATCCACCCCTGCAATAAGGGAGCAGTTATTGATGCACTCAAAAATCAGGATATTGCTATTAGAAGTGACTTGCATACAAGCTATCAGAATTGATCTTCGCACCACCTTCTGCCTACCCATACGCCCAAACATGATATTTAGTTTTTTTGTAAATCAGTAAGGACTAGGAAAACCAAGACAGAGACATTTTAAGATACGAAGGATATCAACTAGTAGGAAGCACAAGAAGAAGAGACGGTGCAATGGAAGGTGAACTTAAACGACTATGCGATGAGCTGTATAGCTATTAAAAAAGTAACTGAAATCCAGCAATTCCAGCAAAAAGAAGTGGAAACAATACAATTTAGCTACCAAAAGCAACTCAGTAATGTAAGGGGCCAAATAAAGGCTTTCAAGAAGCAACCTCAGGTTGTAATTTAAGGCCAAACAACACACTGAAGATGAAAACATGGATAGTGTGATCAAGAGCAGGTTCACTTAGGCCCAGCTGCATTCTCTCTGTAATATTACAACCAAAGTACAATACATTTTGTTCTTTCTATGAGGATTGTGCAAATAAACTAACCATTTGATGAGCAGCTTGAGCTCGATGACAATGATAGCTTAAATCATGAGCCAAACAGAGATGAGCGTGCTGCAAACCTTATGCTCTTGAACAGCTCATTTATGAGCTTCTCATTCATTTAAAACCATTGAAGCTCAATGTACAAACTGTTCATAAATTCTCCTAGACAACCTAAGGTACAATATGCAACCTTCAGTCATCTAACTTTCTAGAATAACCTACATCAGCAGTCAAAAATCTAGAGCCTTTCTTTGTTTACTAAGACCGCTAGGACAACGTTGCCTCCTTTTTACCTGGCATATATACACTAAGGCAGGAGCCGCACTCTTGACACACTGAACTTGGCTTCAGACATTGCCACAGCAAATGTAGTCGCCATCTTCAGATCTATGACACATAGAACTATGGAAAGATCTTTAGAAGAAGATGCATTAGCCATGCAACTAGATCAACTGACCACACCGATATTTTGTTAATATTTCTGTTGAGGAAAAATGCCACGACAAGCCAACATCTGATGCCTCTCTAAATGTAACTTAAAATAAATCACAACATAGAACCAAGTTAAAATGTACACAAAGACCCATATCTATGATAATGATGATTATATCACTCAAACTGTCAAACATACTCCTTGTACACATCTACAAAACATGCACGCCAGACATTATATCACTCAAATTAGGGGCTTTGGAGTTTAGACCATTGTTTTTTGTCCGATTCTACTGACGTGTTCATTGCAAAATCATTCTGCAACCATCTCTAAACACCCCCAAGTGCACTTTCATTTCCTATTTCCAGACACACTTAGAAAATTTAAAGTTCCTAAAAGGATTTATGGCCTTTCGGAGTCAGTTTCAACAGGCTCATCAACGTAAATAAAGTTGCAGAATATATGACCAAATGAGTGCATCTCTCAATCATTTTTTCTTCCTTGTTATTTTAATATTCTTAACTATTATGAGTATTTTTATCTTGTTATACCACAAGATTTAATTTAGATATTTGCCTTTTTTTTTGCCTATTTTTTGGAGTTATGGCTAGCAAAGTTCGTATGTTAGGATTTTTTATATGTTCTCCAAGGAAGATTTTATATACATTGGCCTAATGTACCCAATTATTTTCATATGTTACAAGTTTATAATACGTGAGTTTTTCACAAGTGCTTGAGTCATTAAAATACAACCCAAATTTGAGCGACATATCAAACTAACCACAATTCCGTGCGTCATATCGAAATCAAACCCCACATTTGTGCGTGATATCAATTACAAACCCGGTTTCATTCAAAATATTAAATTCAAAATCTTATTTAACTCTTGGGTCGTGCGTCATATGGAATCAAAAGGTATCCGCATCTATTTAAACGTTTCTTCACAAAGTATCATGTGGAAGTAAATGATAAGCAAGTGTACGATATTAGCTATTTTTGTAATATTAAGTAGAGTGTAACTCTCCTTTATTTTCGGGAATTTGCAACTAATTGAAGTATATTTGGGGGTAGCTTATTTATGGAGAAAGGCTTTGGGTGCTTTCAAGGGTACTCTAATCCTTCGTTGAAGGAATCGAACCCTTTTGGAACTATCTTTTTAGGAGGATTCCTTGTCCTCCAACATAACTTTAACATTTAAAAATAATTTTCCTATCCAACATTTTTTTAATGGAGTACAAAATTTAGGAGACTTGAACGACTACAGATTAAACTTGAATGTATATGTAAGCTTCAAGGTTTCTAACAACAGAGCACACCGTTTTGCATACCACGCAAAAGATTTAGGAGTGCAATCAGGACCAGCATAAAGTACTGGAGTACCACAATACTTACAAGAGTCTATAGGTCTCTTTGCAAAAGTTTCCAGCAAACCTTTAGTATCAAGTGGTGTGTACCTGGTGGAAATCACAGATATAAGACAAATTAGAGAGGAACTAAAAGAAAAACACAACAGAAGGGCAAGACACAGCTAGTACAGGTGATGTACTTTTAAGCTCCAATACTACCTTTAGAATCTAAAGCTACAAGTCCAGGCTTAAGCCAGACGAATGTGGCCATAATAAAATTAAACTTGAATCATTCTTCTTTTGAGTGATCGACAAAACAATTCATATGCTACCACTGTTTGTGGAGACTATCTTGTCCTTATTAATTGCTTGTGGAAACAATTCTAGATCAAGCACTTGCTAATGGAAAAGGATGCATGAGATCAGCATCTCTACTCTTCTTACTAATTTAAAACATGAGATTCCAAATACCCAATCATCAATAATGAACCGTCATCTAACTGAAAATCCTGGTATCTCAAAGTAGGGCTTTGACCTAAACTGTGTAACTGACTACTCTCCCATTATTATATTCAGACTTCGGGTATCATTTTCTTTAAACCCAAATTCAGGATGGAAGTATTTGCTAGCACACAGAACCAAGCAAGGATGTGGACTATCGGAACCCTCCAGACACTGAAAGAGCTCACTTCATCAGCATTGCACAGAAGCTAAAGAAATGGACTACGTGAGTTTACCCTTGTACCTAACAACCACATATTAGCTGTCTTTTTCCCTTTGGTGGATACATATCAATTGGGGTCTTAAGAACCAGCCCATAGCCCCCATAGGCCAACTATGAAACCTAAAGACCAGGTCTATCTTGTGCATGACCAGCAACCCCTCACAGGAGATTGCTGATACGCAGGAGCAAACCTCGCTGGCCCATGACAGCAACCCATAACTGGCGCATAATACTGATGAGCTAATTCTTAACTACGCTGGCGACAATTAAAAAACAAAGACCAAAAGTCAGGGCTACTATTCTAAAGCAACAAGCACTCAATACTTTGACTCAGAATTCAGATAACATTTCCTATAAAGCATGGATTTATCTTTGATATCCATTCACTGTCAAAAAAAATGGAAGTACAACTTTCCAAGACCAATTTCAAACCTTTCATTTTCAGACTTGCCTATTTTAGACAAGCACAACAGCTCCAACACAAGAATTCGGTTTCGACAGAGCAATCTGTATATATTGAAACCTTGACACCCACTCAGGACAATTAAGCAATTTCAGTATCAAGGATGCGTTAGTAACTCCTTCAGCCTGCTGTACAAAGGCCACCCCACCCAATTTAAGGTTTATCTCACTTGCCTAACGTTTTGCCGTCTACATCATACTCAAGTCATCCACCAGAAAATCCTCACCTCCCCAAAGTAGTCATCCACCTAAAATAAACTCATATCATATGAGCTACCAATCACTATCCAATTGTTTAGGCTCTCTCTCACCCAAATTAAGAATGAAGCAATAAAATGATCCTTATTTCTCAATTGATAGTGAGATAAGCAATATTTTTTCGATGCAACGTTTCCAATTAACACCGCAAAGAGATTCCTTTGTGACTCGAGTAATGTCATTCTTATTAATTTCTCTTTTGGAGTTATGCAACTAACATTTTTCACATGTCAACAGCAATACGCCATGCTCATGATGAGCAGCTAGGAGATTAGGAGGTAACAAAAAGCTGTTTTCTACAGTAAAGGTAAGAGTCAACAATTACCCCAAAAATAACTAAGACTTTAGACCACGACATTGGGAAGTTGAAAGCACACTAGTAACACTAGAAGAAAGAAAGATTATGGTGTTGCTGCATAAGTCGCTTTTCACAGCTGCCTTTGCTCTTCCTTTCCCATGACTTGGCCTTTATTTAAACAACAAGAGGTGGTTTGACGGGCATAAGCTATTCCACCTCTCAACAACCCTGGTGAACATATTATATGATCCTTAAGCATTATAGTTCTAGCCACAATTAAAAAAGATATACTTTATGTCACAAATGCAGGGATCATACCCTAGACAAACTGCAAGCTCCTGGGCAACTTTCTGATTGATTTCAGAAGATTCACCAACTAAGTAGATTGATGTCCCTTTGAGAAGCTGCAACACACCAACACTAAGTGATTCCCATGATTCCACAATATCAGGCCACTTCAACTCCTGGTCTTGTTTTCGCAAGTTAATAACTAGTTGATCATCATCAAGATACCTGTCAAGATAAAGCTCAACTATCGGCCAAAGGTTTCCGAAAAAAATGCAAGTATACAAAATTTCTTTCATACCATATTGCTTCACCAGGCTTAATCCTGTCATAGAGTTGCTTGGTTTCCACCAGTGTTATGGTTGATCCAGGCCGCTTTATCTTTACAACTAAAGAGCTTTCACCAGCATCAACATGTATTTCCTTTGAGCTCTGCACCCCCAAACCTTTTACCAGTATTTTTAGCTCCACATCAGAAGATCCATCAATAAACTGCATCATGTTTCACTTTCAAAATTGTTCATATTAGTACAAAAAAAATTGTCTCAATGCATGACAAAGTTAGGCACCGCCACACAAATCTAGATCATAAGAAAACTAGAGTAAAAAAGAAAAGGAAAGAAGGAGAAAAAATCAAAGATTTGGTGAATATGCAGTTTAGTAAATAACTCATATAACAAATACTTGAATGCTGTGTTGGCTGTGGCATAATTGCAATAAATTCTAAAGGATGACTACTTTAGTATTCAGTAATACATAAGCAGAGGTCTTCGCCTACACCCCTCACTTTGGCTAACTGTTGTGCTCTACACCAGATTCCTTTTCTAGTTAATGTCTTCCCCACAGAATATTAAATGCCGTAAGCATTAATCTGAAGTTAATAAACAATATGCTAACAGCCTAATTGATTTATGCGATGCGATATAGAATTAAGAAATCTGTTTTAGTGTTCAAAATTGGAATCGACTCTACCAGGTAAACTTTTCTGCTAAATTACATTGTTTGCAAAATGTATCAATTAATAACGTGTAGCTAATTGTTCCCAAAGTTCAAAAAGAAGCTAAGACCTCTTTTCACCCCAATGATTGTAGTCGAACTGCATTAAATACATGAACACAACTTGTTTTAAAGACCACATTTTCACAGTATGAATGTACTCTTTTCTGCAAAATGACTTGTTAAAAATAGTCATCGAATCGAATTTCATCTTCATTATATGTCAAGGAACCATCTTTATGAAAGGTATAGATAGAAACAGTTAGATGTATGGTGATGAATAATGGTTTTAAATTAGGAAAAATTCTTAATAAGCCTATGTTTTCTCTACCACCTCGATACATGGCTGTGAGAATGATCCAGGCTCAACCCCAGGCGTTATTTCAATGCCAATTAAAGACTTAAACGCAGCACCTATACAGAAGCAGGCAGCATAAGAAGCAGGAGCTGCTTGCCTGTGTAATCTGATTTAGTGAAATCGTCTAAGGAGAGTTGCATTAGCCATGCAAATTTTTTATCAGCATCAATCTACCAGGTATGAAGAACATTTTACTCCTAGGTTAGTAATGCAAATTCAGTCAGAATCAGTGAAAGCCAGACTAATCAAGTCTACTTCTCCTTTTGTTCTTAAACCTGTTTTCGCTGTGATTAAGCTCTTTTGCTCATCCGACATGCTCAGCTCAACTCAGCCATCATTTTGCTTGGTTCAAGATTAGGTAAGGTATTATATAGTACGTTGGTCGTTGGCACAAGTTGGAGCAAACTTCTCACAAAGCAGCTGCGTAGCTAAGCCTAGCTATATAGCTTTGATCATGTTGCTCTTTTATTTGTGCTTTTCTTTTCCAGAGGTTTCCTTGAGCCCGTCCTACTTTTTCTATATATAGGACTATGTAATTAACTAAGAAGCTTAGACTTCATTTTAACAAAACCCCTTTCTCTTCTTTTTCAGTCTGATTTTATGTTTTTAAGATGAGAACTTAAAGTGTGTGACTATCAATGAGTTCTTGTTCTAAGAGTAATTATGTGAGTTTAAAAAACTTCTTCTCCTTCAGGAAGAATTGCTAAGTTTGACACCTGGTTACCCACCCGTAGGGGTGTAAATGAGACGACACAGCTCATGAGCTACTCGAGATCGACTCGGTCAAAGCTCGGTCAATACTCGACTCGTAAAAGCTCGAACTCGACTCGAGTTTCTAACGAGCCTACTCGAGTAGGCCGGAGCTCGACTCGAAAATCTCGTGACACTCTCGAATGTTGAAAAATATATAAAATAGTATCTATATTATACAAAATAATATCTTCTTAGTCCAAATTTTCTCTTTTACACAAACATATGATAGATATAGAGATTTCAAATTATACATATGCTTTTAAAACGAAAAAATGTTAAATCTTCCATTTAAGTACACAAAAGTCTACATAGCAACGAAAAATTTTGAGCCCAAATTGAGATTCATCGAGCTCGAGAAATAAAGCTCGCG
>CAAKMY010034719.1:0-12540 GCA_901111285.1 Corrigiola litoralis | reverse complement strand
GTATGGAGATAAATGATGTGGGCATGTAACGGAAGTTTAACACCGTTATCTGATAGGTATCCGAATTGGAATTATGTATCACTGTTGGGCACCCAAACTGGAAATACCCAAATGACAGGCACCTAAACTAGAATTTCGCTATACGTCGGGTACCCAAAATGGAAATTTTCCTTTTTCTTTTCTCCTCCCTCAATGATAAATCACAATTACCACTTTGTACCATAGAAAATCAAAGTCATAACTAAAAACTAAGCTATTTAGAAAGTTTTATAAAACTTATATATTCCATCCAGGGTAGGACTTATTGTGTAGTCAACCAAATTAAACCTAATACTCCAACTAATATAGTCAAATTAATGCTAAGACTCTCACTACTATAATTAGGGAAGTAGGGTATCGATCCACAGGAAACTGATAACATTGTGAAGGTATGCAATTTGTAGTTGTGGTAACACAATGGGGGTTTTTGGTTTGTTTGGTAACAACTATGACCGAACGCAACAATAATTAAATAAATGTTTGAATATAATAAAAAAAAAGTCTTGGTCATCAGATTTCCACTATTAAATATTAAGTGGTCCTAGACAACAATATCCTTCTAATACGAGTGATTACTATATCATTAAACTGTAATACAAGTTGCTTTTTAATCCTTGTTAATTCGAGCGACCGCTACAAATTAACCCTAACCACTAGACAACCTAGATGAACGTCGTATTTATAATCTAATAGTAGCAATAAATATGAAAGTAACATGATATAGAGTAACAATACTAATAATCAATTAAATATTATTGCGCATCAATCAATTCTTATATACAATAACTAAGTCTAATCTCATAAAACTTGCATAATCATGATCGCACATCAACTAAGTTATAATTGCGTCGTTGTCCAGAGGGATTCAGGTCAATATCTAAACATGTAGAGTATATGGTTCTAGCAATAACCTAGTTTGTAACCTAGGTTTAAGGGGAATATATTCTAATAATTAAGCAAAGGGATTAAAACTATAATCAAATATAAAATAAAGGAATTGAAACCTTACTGTTAATAAACGGAAGCTTCAATCATAAAATCAAGAGTTGGGAGATTAGCTCCTCATAATATGATTACAAAGCTTCTTGAATAATAATAAAAATCTCTAACAAAGTCTAACTCTTAAATCACGAAATTAACCCAACTTATATAGTACAATAGATCAACAATTAGGAAAACATTCCTAATTTCAAAGTCAAGCCTATAAATCAAGCCCATAACACCTGAAAAAGCCTCGCTCGACTCGAGCGAGAAACGAATCTGGATTTCCAAGTATTGACTCTCTCGACTCGAGTGACTTTCACTCGACTCGAGCGAGGTCTCTTCGATGACTTCGTCAACACCTGCCTCTTTTCAGTCTAGGTCACCACTTGAGTCATTATTGACTCGGCTCGAGTGGGTCTTCAGTGGGCTCCTTTGACTCGATTATGCTTGTCTTGACTTCCTCCTTGATTCCAAACCCGACGAACAACGTAAAACAACCATTCGCGCAAATTGCCATGACTTAAACTCTCATATATATCGCTAACGACATTTAGATACCCATATCCACTTAATTATACATAAACCATAATAAATGAGTGGATATGCTAGTACAATTAAAACATGCCAAATAACGACATAGAATTGATATAAAAGGCCACGTACTTATGTACACAAATAGAATGCATATCAAATTCACTCATGCTTAAACATTTACTCATTCTCAAGTAAATCCTAACTCCACCACTAAACTCCAAGGTTTATCATGAACACGGGAGGAATCGATCAACAAATAAAGTAAGCACCACAACTCCAATCGAGGTAACCAAATAGTTAGAGCCCGAGCGGACGCAACCTCAACGCTTTAAAAACTCCAACCATCTTATCACTCCATATAAAAAAAATGGCTAGTTTAAACCACAACTCAACAATAATGAACAAAAGTAGTCACAATCACACAAATAAGCTAAGGGAAAGTAGCATGTCCTACTTTCCCCCAAGTTTGCTCGTACACCGAGCTCCCTCAAAACAGATGTCGATCCGAAATAACACCATTGGATCTCAACTAATATTCTAAGATATATTATCCTATTAAAATACATAGGAAGAAGAATAAAAAGAACACAAATATTCTAAAACTACTAACATTGTACTGTATATTCCAAATTTACTTCTTCCTTCTTTTCATCCCTATCATTCTCATGCCCTTGGCATAAAAAACTCAAGCATGAGTTTGAAGTGGAGAAAAATTAGTGGTTAGCTTGGAGAAAAAGGGTCGTCAAAACAAAGATGTGCAGACACCACACTAAAGGCAATGGTGGATACAACTTTGTTAACATATACTACCTAAGTTTATAAGATGGTAGAAAATTATAGAAAGATAGAAATTTATAGTAAAAAATAGAGCCGCTATCCCCTTTTTTAAGTATGTGTTTAGCTTAACTTTTGGAGGTGTTTTCAACCCAAAAAATCGTAAACTAGGCCAAACAACTTCTTTTAAAAAAAAAAAACCACAAAACACATTTTGACCCCTGAAAATAAAAGCACCCAATTACTGTTTATGTTTTTGTTTCTTCCAAAAGCTATTCTCCAAATGAGAAAAATCTTTTATTTGTTCCAATATCCCATGAATACAGTATTCCATTCACCAAATGTGGCACTTTTTTGTGTTTGGAACTGTTCCAAACATATTGTTTAGAACTAGTTTGGTCAAAACACTTTTAAATCATAGAAAACACTACTACTATACTGAATTAGATCAAACTAGAAGAGTTTTTCCAAAAAAAATAAACTAATTTTGACAACAAAAAACAATTTTTAGATAAACTACGTTTCATAACAAAAAAAAAACAATTTTATGAAAATTAGGCCAAACAGACCTTAAATCTTAGATCTGCCCATGCCTATAGGATATGAATAGAAAAGTTTTTGATGGAGAAGGTGAAAAAAAATATTCAGGAAAGAGGAAGTTTCTATATTGCAGCTCTTTATTACTCTTCTCATATTTCTCTCTTTTCACTTGTGCAACTCCATTTTTTCTTGTCTCTTGTACATTAGTTCACATACTTTTCAACATGATCAGAATTAGCAGCATGTCTATGACAACCTTCACTTCATCCTCCAACTTTGGCTAACATATTAGGTATTGGCTATGATCACTAGCTATGTCATCTTTGTGATACTCAGGACCTCTTGGGGGAATCGCGTAGGAAACAATGACAAGGTTTTTGAGGAGAAGAAGTCACATTTTTTTAGGGAGCTTACCATCATTTTTGGAATATCATTAAGAAACAATGCTTCCAACAACTAAAAAGATTGGAATATCACTTACAGTTGGCATTACAACAAAGAACAAGACTTTTTCATATGGAATAATGATTTATGGACAACTATACACTATACACTGCATTTAACAAAAAGTATATGCTTATCAGCCTATCAAATTTGCTCCCGCCTTTGTCAAAAAAAAAAGGGTTCCCTAAAATCAGTAGTCGCAAAAAGTATTTCATTTTGCGTAGTAGATTAGTAAGGTTGATTAATAAATCTTCTTCTAGACTTATTGACTTGCCATCGTTCTTCCTCAAATTAATGAGATTGAGAATAAATCAATACCTCGCTAAGAAAGATTTATCAATCATCCTTCATCACTCTTATTTATATATTGTTATTATATTGTATGAACAATTTATTATATACATACAACAGTTTAATTTTACAAAAATTTAAAATTACCAATCATATAGGTATAAACCCTAGGTGTATGGAGTCCGTAGTTGAAATTTCTGATCTCGACTGTTCTCGTATTGTTCCGTTTGATTACATCGACAAAATTCAAAAAAAAAAAAGTAAAAAAGAAAAACAGAATTTGTGAAAAAAAAAGTTGACAGTAAAAAAAATTATAGACATGGAAAGTGAAAATAGTAATATGCAACAAAAATTAACTTTGAACTGGAATGCAAGTAAACCATCAACGGTAGTTGGAGGCAATCATAAGGCGCCTCTGGGGCCTTTGAACTCGTTGCGTTTTGGCTTGACTGATCCAATATCGGTAGCTGAGCCAACAGAGTGTGATATTGTCAAGAACACAATACTAGAGAAAGTGGTTGTATTATGTGTTTAGTTTTCGACTCAAAGTTTGTATTGTTTTTTTGTTGTTGTATGTGTTAGGTAAATACGGATAGTTATTGTTTTAATCAACAGTTTATTAGAGATCAGGTTGTATGAGTCACATGAGGAAGATGTTAAGAGGGAAGAAGTATTAGGCAAATTAGATAAGGTAATGTAGTCATTGTTTCAAATTACTAGTACATTGGTTTTACTGAGATTTTTGTATGTGTTAGGAAAGGATTATATAAAATTTGAATTTGTTTATGATATTTTGTTTTGTGTGTGTTTGGTTAGTAGATTGTCAAGGTGTGGGTGAAAACGTTGTGTCACGATAAGGGGTTCAATTATGAGGTGGTTGAGGACGCAAATGCCAAGATTTTCACCTTTGGGTCTTATTGTTTAGGGGTATGGATTAGTACTTTAAGGATTAACCATTTGATACTTGTAAACCTGTTTGATTTATGTCAATGGATTGTGTATGATTCTCTATTTTTTCGCTTTTAGTAAATGGATTACTTGTTCACATGTCAAGCAAACAAGAGTGTTTTAGTAGGCGAACTGTTTTCACTCGAGAAAGAATATGTAAGATTTCTTTTAAGCTAGAAAATGAGGGTTTCGAAGATTTTCGTGTATCCTGCAATTGATCATCTTTTGGTTTTTAGTGTCTGAAACTAGAACACATATTTCATGGTAGATTGTAGCTGTTGTGGTATGACATTTATGAATTATCTACTTATGTCACATGAGATAATTCTTACCCAAATAAAGAAATTAGAAATATCGTTTTATCTATCTATCTATTATACTAAAACAGTTACCATAGCTACCACATGACAGTCTCTTAATAATTTGCTTATGTGTCGTTACCACAACGTACCACTGCCACATCAGCCACAACATTCCATTTAACTGACCATTCTATTGTGATTGACTTGCCATCTACGATATTCTTTAAAAAAAAGTAAAAGCTTAATCTTTGTAAATGGTAACCAAATAAATCTCCTTCCAAATATTGTCTTTACCGTAGCCCATTTTTTCATAAATTTTGACCTTTTTAAAGTCTCTTTGATTTCCTTCCTTTCAATTTTGATTTCCTTCCATAAGAATGCTCTCCTTCTTCAGTTCTTCACCATTAGTTGTTCAAAATATTCATTCTGAAATCCCTTTCTCCTCCTATTTTACCTACACTAGCTCTCCCTTCATTTAGTCTCCTCATGCATGCAATATCCGAAGTTCAAATTCAGGTTGTCTGTTCTCCCTCCTTCTCCGTAATTTTTTGGGATTTCATCAAGTTTTCTTATTAAAATATGTTCTTCATTTATGTGATTTCCTCACTGTTTGCTTGGAGTAGATTTAATTCAAAAATGTAATCATAAGTCTTAGGAGTTGCATTTTTTTTTTTTTTTTTTGAAATTCCTGTAAGTGTCATTTTTTTTTCTGTTCACATTTTACACATCAAGAGAACACCGTGAGTATTAATGTATGCTTACAGGTTTATGGGAATGTTAATTTTCATATAAGTTTTTTAAATATTGTGATGATTTATGTGGCTGATCATGTATTAATGTTAGAGGGTTTTACTTGCTCAGGTTTGCATTTTATTTGTTCGATGAATTTACTGAATGAAAGCTATAGTATAGTTTGTAGTCAATAACCCCAAAATCTTCGATTCTATGACATATTTCAGATGCGTTTATACCATTTTAATTCATAGTTTGCCGATTCTTCTTCTTCATTATGGTCTGTTTCATGATGGGAAATTGACGATTTTTATTATAGATGTCAGTATTTTTCATAACCAAATTCTTCTTCAAGTATCATAGTTTGACATCTGTTGGGTTATGAAGGCTAATTGCGTACAAATAAAATGCCCATCAGCTTGCATTGCTATGGGGATGGAGGAAGACCATAATTAGCAATTTAGTTGTTGGTTGTTTTTATTAGCTTTCTGTTTTCGAATAATATTTGTCAAAAAAATATATTTGAAGAGTGGTTGATCTCATATGCTTCCCAACCGAAAAATCGTACTTCATGGAATTGACTACCACTCATCACAGTTAAATTCTTTTGGCAGACAAGGAAGGTAGAAGAATAATACTGTTGAGAATGCAGTTTCAATAGACACAGTTTTACATGCGTAAGGTATATTTCTAACGCCTCCTCCTTAATAAGTGTTTATTTGTATGAACTACTATGCTACATGCTCTATAGTCTATAATAATGTAGCTTTGTCAAGTTCAAAATATGAAATATTTCATATTCTTCCTTGGTTCAAAAACAGAAATGGTAATCAGCAACCATAAAGCTTTCGGCACAGGTGATTCGATATTTATGGTTGTTGATTACCATTTCATCTGCGGTTTAGATCGAGGTTTAATACTCTTTCCAGATTTATCATTTAAGTAATTGCCTTTTATTATAATTTTGATGCCTAGATGATTGGAGATTTGTTTAGAAAATATATTTTTACGGTTGTGTACGCTTCGTTTTGTATCCATTTTATTGATCTGTACGATTTTGCAGTGGATTTATACAATCGCCAACATTGTACTTCGCTTATTAATATATGGGAAAATAAGAAAACTTGGTTAAAGAGAGGGTGTTTTTGAGTTCCTATTGCGATCATCCCATGATTTTGGAATTCCGCTTAGTAGTTATAGAGTACTAATGGGCAAAATTTTGTACTGAAATCTTGAACTTGATTTGCAACATGGCCATGGTTGATGACATGAGTGATTCCTTTCCTCTTAAGGTAACTGTCCAATTTTTCTTATGTTAGTTTATTGTGTTCTAGACTGTATTTCTATTAGAAGATTTGATTTCGTCTGATTTAGTGGTTTTGATGTAGCATTGATCATGCTCAGTACATATGTGCTTATTCCGCTACTTACTATTGCTTCAACTTTCCTTATGCACTTTCCAAATAAGACTTTTACCTTATTTATATGAATATATCGGAGAATGTAATATCTTCTGTAATGAGAAAATCCTCCAATTTTTATGTTTTTCACTTTGTTATGTTGACGAAGTGCCTCATCGTGTTTGATCTGTTTCATGATCTACAAGAAGTAGTGACGACAATGGCGATAGACATACATAATTGGCCTAGCAGGTAATAGAAAAGTAAGGTAAATGATGAGTTTGATTGTGTAAGTTACTAATTGCCTCATTGTTGCATAAGAGAATTTGCTGGGTATACTTGATTTCTGCTCTTGAGTTTGTAGTTAGAAACTCAAACAATGTATGCATCCTATATTCATATCCACAAATTTTCTCTGGTGTTGATCTTGAGTCTTTTATGTTAACGGGAGACTTGAACAAACAGGCTCTTGGTAACTAAGAATACAAAAAGAGGAAAACCACCAGCTAAAATTTTCGCAATCTGATCATTGTTTTTACTCCTTCTTTGGTCCAATTATGTGCTTTTAGTTTTTCTTCTTCTCAAAGTTAATTGGCGCAAAGTATTCTCATTCCTTTTAAAATTGCACAGGTATTACTCAATCTAATCTCACTTTTCTTTCTAAATTTAATTCAGGTTTAGGTTAGGATATAAGCTTCGTTGAGGGCATTAATCTACTCTGGTCTTTGGAGTATTGAGATTTGATGTATAATCATTACAGTTAAATTGGTTATTTTCCCATTTGCTGATTTTTCTACTGACTAATGGAGTTATAACTGCAGTTAATTGACCCAGTTTCTGGAAAAGTTGTTATGGAGTTCATAAGTTTGTGAGAGTTAGTATTTCTTGGGCCTTTAAAGGGTAAAGATTTTTTGGTTCTTTGACAACATTTATGCAAATTACATAATCAGAATCAAACTTACAAAAAAAACTTTGCCCAGAAATATTTTGGACACAAGGAGTCTTCTTAAGTATCGACTTCTAATTGAAGATGCTACATGTCCTTGGTGTCCTGAAGAAGAGACGCCTTTTTATGTTTTATTTGAGTGCAGGGGACTCCCGAAAGTCTCGACTAGAAACTTTGCCCAGAAATACATAATGTGTTAGATTGTGCAGATGACAAATCAATAGGAGCTCAGATCATGAGATGGAAAGAAGCACTTAGTGAGGAGTTGAGACATGCAGCTTTCTGTTTTATGTGGCAGGTATGGCAAAGACAAAATTTGAGGATTCTGAAAACAAGGAGCTAAGTTTGGATATTAGTCTGGCAAGACCTTTACGACTTGCTTAGGATTAGTCTGGGTGTAATTTTGCCGAGATAAATAAGGCAAGTCCAATATGTTGCATTGAGAAGGGTTTTTGCGAGAGTAGTACCATTTTTTTTGAAGGATGTTAGAGTAGTACTATTTGGGATAGAGCAATGATGCGAGAATTTATGTTCGGAAAAAGTCTCCCATATGTACTTAAGGACAAATTATTGTCTATGTAATGCACTACTTCCTTGCTTTAAAAAAAAACTTAAGAGTTTTTAACCTTTTTTGTTGCTTTTGAATAGGAAAATCTTGAATTTTCAAGTACTTCTTGCTTTCTTTGTATAAGATCAAAAGTGGATTTAGTCTTTCAGTTGTTTAATAATAAGTTTGATTGCTACTCTAATTGGCTTTGTATTTTGATTTCAGAGTTCCCCTTTTAGTCTTTCGGTGTGTATTTTGATTTTAGAGTTCCCCTTTTAATCTTATGTTAACTGTTAACCTCCTTTAGTGTTATCCAAATTACAACTGATGACTTACTGTGACTAACTTTATCAGTTTTGGTTGCTTGATGTTATTAATTATTTGAGTGTTAATTGCGTTTTACGGGTTACTTACATGAGTAACATCATTCTGAGATGGAATGTATATTTGTGTATTTTATAGATTATATATATGGTGGTCGACTATAATCGGTATTTTTCAAATGTTCCAGGATATAGCTATAAACGATAAATCATTCTCCTTCATAATTTCTCCTCTTCTTTCCTCATCTGATCATTACATCATTCTTCAATGGCTCTCACCCTACAAGCTTTCTCAGGTATTAGTCATATTTGATTTAATCTCCCGAATCTTTTTCTTTGTATGAGTTTTTTTATTTAAATTATTTTGAATCAATATGAACTTTTTCTTACTGTCATTTTTATTTCAAGTCAATTTGTTATGACATCATGCGATTCGCGATGAAATTGCTTTTGGTTGAACTTTTGCTAGGCCTGTAAAACGGGAATTAGACTTCTACGTGATACGGATTGATCAAATTTTAAATGATTTTATGCTAAATTCCCGTTAGTTGAGTTATTGTTGAAAAGAGTTTAATCGAATTATGAGTTGTGATATACCCTTACGATGTGTACCTTACTCTGTGATGGTTTCCATACCCAATTAAACATGTTGGCGCTTTTTTTATTGTTCATAGGGATGAAGTGTGTGGCAAAAAGAGGTCATGAGAGGCTTATGACAGTTTACTTGCATAACTTAGCGGACATATAATATTTTGCATTCTTCATTTTTCAATTCTCTTCTTGAATCATTAGTAGCCCGTAATCATTTATGTAATGTCAAGTTAAGTGCAGAATTCACAAAAGTGATAATATGTTCTATCTAATATATCATGGTGTGGAGGTGCCGTGGTGTCTGTACCTTTTAATTTAGTAAACCTATGAGTTCACAATTAATAAAATTTCCCGTACTTTTTATAGAAATAGAAAATTTACTTTGCCCTTGACTTATGTGTTCCCTTCAAGTATTCGGTTTATCTTTGATATGAGATAACAATTATGATAAACAATTTTGAGTAACAAAAAAGTTCAATGGTCACAAATGCATTGCTCAAAATCAATTTTGTGAATAGGTGACTCAAAAAGCCTATGTTGTGGTTCATTCTTTTGGTCATCATTCACAAATGCTTAAAGAGATATGACACAAACCGAAAGAAAGATAAAAGATAAAATTAAAAAATAAGACATACAAAAAGTAAGACACATTATCAAATAAAGATTTAAAGGTCGATAGTGAGATTAAAGCTTAAAATTAAAATGTCTATCATTTTTTAACTTTGTATGTTTCACTGTGTACAAAAAGGCATTTTAAACTCAATTTGTTAGTTGTAACAATCTTGCAGTTTGCACGGGTTATTCTCATTGTCGTTGGTCCAAGGATATTAGATTGAATTGATTGTTTGGCAATATAAAGTTTCATGCATCTATTTAATATATCAAATTTTTGTCTGGAAACCAAAACCTCAATACTTTGGAGCTAATGAGCATATGCTCCACCTTTTAAGTTACTTAGTTAGTTTTAATCCACTTGGTTATTTTGTTATGAAATGTTCGCACAAAGTTGCTACTAAGAATTGAACCCTAACCTTCTGATCAGGATAAGAGAGCTCTAATACTTAAGACTTGGGTTAGTTTATAGCACAACCTTTAAGAAAGATCTATAGTAAATAGGAATTGATGAAGATGTCACCTTCAACTTACCTTATAACCCCGAAATTAAGTGTATCAAAGCTGTACATTACCAAATTAGAGTTTCTATAATCCCTAATATTACATGTTTATTGAAAAAAGGTAAGGCTATATTATCATATCGTTTAGCGTTGACGTACAATATAAGTATGTGTTTGGCCTAACTTTTGGAGGTGTTTTTCAACTCAAAAATCACAAGCTAGGCCAAACACCTTCTTTTTAAGAAACTCATAATTGTTTTTGAAAAACCCAAATAACACTTTTTGACCCCTAAAAGCAGAAGCACCAAATTAATACTTCTTATTTTTGTTTCTTCCAAAAGCTATTCTCTAAATGAGAAACATCTTTTTATTTTTTCCTTATCTCATAAATAGAATATTCCATGAGGAAACTTATGTATTTGTTCCAAGATTATTGTTTAGAAATACTTTGGCCAAACACTTTCAAATTATAGAAAACACTTCTATATTAAACTAGGTCAAACTCAAAAAGTTTTTTCTAAAAGCAGTTTTTAGATAAACTACTTTTGAGAAACAAAAACGATTTTATAAAAATTAGGCCAAATAGACACTATGTTACACCCCTTATATAAGTTGTGATAAATCAACCGATATATTAAACGTTTAAAACAATATGAATTATATAAATTTATATTCATCAACTTATATTAACAACCGTGAAATTCACGGGCCTTATACTAGTTTCTTTATAAACTATTTTCAAAAATCAATTGTTTAGATTGATTTACATTTCCAATTGATTTGTCTTTGTCTCTTTTGCAAATTATGTGCACCATTTTCAGTTTGTTTTTTAATATCAATTAAACTCCATGTCATGTGGTTTCGGTATTTAAAATTTGGTTTGGTGGCTAATTTTCAGGTAGAAATTTATCAATACACTTCGATTATGTGAAATCCATAATTTGGTAGCCATGCTCATGTCTAAACTTTCTTTATTTAATATTTTATTTAACCTTTAATCTTCGCCAATTTTAGATACTCTAGTTCGTGGTGTTGAAGTATTAAAAAAGGGATGAAAGATAAAAGTCTTTGTATATCTAAACCTTATACATTTTATAACATATCATAAATTAATCTCCTTTTTACATGAAAAGTGATATCTATGGATCCTATTCAAAAATTGTGTCCCCATCTCTATCTCATTATTTATTCCCTCCATAGGTTAAAATCATGTTAAAATTTTCAATTTTTCTTTATTCTCACGTTATCGTGTTTCAAAAGTAACAAATTGTATTTCTAATTATTCAAATTTACAACTAGATTTTTTTAAAACATCTCATTAGGACAATGCGAGTACTGATTATTAATTACACTTAAGTTTGTAAAAATATATTACGTAATTGTACAATGTGTGATAATATATTTTATTAGATATACTCATTTTTTGTATATCTATTTCGGTGCATGATTGATAAAAAATAAGAAAATTGGTATTTAATATCATTATTTATTTACTTTAATGGTTTTTTCATTTTAATAGTTTGATTGTTAATCTAAAATTTATGTTTTTTAGTGTTTAATATAGTAAACTTCATGTTTATATGTTAAGATAATGTTAATATATATTTTTTGTTTGTTTTGTTTCTTGTTGTACCTAAAATCGACTGCTAAAAATATAAATCCTTAATACAATTTGATTTTATTAAGTATTTTGATTTAGATTTTAGTTGAAAAATGAATAACTCATCTATTTGCTTATGAAAACATATATAGGAAATACACATCAGCGGGGAAAATAGCTTATAATAACGTGTAAAGACATTTTTTTATCAAAATATTTAATAATAATATGAACCTATTAATTTGAAAATTCATGGTTGTTAATATTCAATATATTAAACTCCATATTTATGTATTATACAATGTTTGATTTTGATGTTTGTTGTCCGTGAAACCGGTGCTAAAGGGAAAAATCCAGATTATAATTTGATTTTAGTAAGTATTTGATTGAGTTTTAAATCGTAAATAAATAAACTTATCTATTTGCTTAT
>CAAKMY010034706.1:0-17226 GCA_901111285.1 Corrigiola litoralis | reverse complement strand
GTGGGGGTTGATTCGTCGGGGGGTGGGGGGGGGTGGGGAAGCTGATGGTGGGGGCTTACTCGTGGGGGTGGGGCTGACTTGTGGGGGGGGATGGGTGGCCGGAGGATGGGGGCGACTAAGGGGGATGAGAAGAGAGAAATGAAGGGTGGAAGGGATGAGAGGAGGGAGCGGGGTAGGATGGGAAGTCTTGTGTCAAAATATTTTTATTCGTGTTGCGTTTAGTAGGCCCGTGATTTCGGGTCACTTTGTATCTAACAAATCCTAGTCACTTTTAAGTCGGACCTACTCATTTTGCAAATCGAGTCATCATCTCGGCTCAAAATCAGTCTCGGGTTGGGTCGTTCGGGTCTCCCCTCCCCTCCCCTCCCTATCCCAAATGTAGCCGTTAGAAATCGATATTACCTACACATGAACGTCCACAGTAACACACATCCATCCCATTTAAATAATCCGACCGTTATAGGTAAAGATTGCTCGAAACGTCTCCAGACTACATTTTGCCTCTTCGTGTCTTCAATCCCGACTTCTCTCTCTCTCTCTCTCTCTCTCTCTCTCTCTCTCTCTCTCTCCCCCTTAATCTCTGAGAATGGTCACACAAGAAACTAGACAAAGCCCCAAAAACCAATCAAAACAAGCCCAAAGTCGAGTCGCAAACACCCAAAATGGAGTCGAAAACAACGATACTAGCAGTAGCAACAACAACAATGATAGCAGTATGTTTAGCCCAAGATTCAAATCAGTTGCAGAAATGGCCGGATGGGATGAAGAAGCGCTCTTGCTTGCCAGTCTTCTTGTTGAAGATACCCCAGACCGAAATCTCAGAAACAAGAAACGGTCCGATTTGCATGTCAAGTCTCCTCCCACCAGTTCTAGAAGGTACATTCTATCTACCACCCTTTCTTGCATGTGCCTGTGTGTGTGCGCAGGAGCAATGGTTATTGATCTTCATTTTGCATTCACAGGAAACGACGGGCACGACGACGAAGCCCAGGTTCGCTGGGGGTAACTGTCTTTAACCTTGACGAGGAGGAATCCTCCACCAACAATGATAAAGGTGAGTTCCTCTTTTTCATTGAGAAAAGCTTGAGATGGGTTGTATTAATGAAAGCCACCTGTTTATTAGATTGTAAAATTTCTTGCTCTTCTAGTTAAATTTATAACACTTATGTCATACATGTTTCTTAAATGCTAAGTATCCGATCCTTGGATCTCAAGTCATTTTGACATTCTTGGATGAGTCTGAGTAACAATATGTATTGTTGTCTTTGTGTGAGATATATGCTTTGTTAGAACAACAGTGTTTCAAATATGATCTGAGGTATGAATTCTTCTGCTGCTACTCTGTGATAGACCACGACAATTGGCAAGGAATAATCCTAGAGTGTTCCTAGGATAGGAGGCCTAAATAGTTTGATCTATCTATATAAATGATTTCTGTTAATGGTCCGTTGGAAGTTCTCACAATTTCCATCTGACCGCAGTGTCTAATGTTTCGGGTAATGCTACTGTTGGGCAGGAAATGCTAAAAAGGCGGAGTCAGAGAACGCCAAAGGTGATGTACCAGACAAAGTTGAAAGCAATAAAGGAAAACATGAACAAGATTCTGCTTCTTGCTCCAACACTTCCACACTTCCATGTATGGATCGTCTTAGGGAAGAACTTTCATGCGCCGTAAGGATCTTTTCTGTCTATTGTTTGATTCTCTGATCAATTTCAACTACACAAATTGAAAAACGCGAATAGATGTTTGATTTTGTTTCACTATGGTCTGTGATTGTCAGATTTGCTTGGAGATCTGTTTTGAACCCAGCACAACTCCTTGTGGGCACAGGTAATTCAGACATTTTAGATGGTGGAGTCCTTTTGTTTTCCGGACCATTAAATCATATTCAAACATCTTTTCTACTTGCAGTTTCTGTAAGAAATGCTTGAGATCTGCAGCTGACAAATGTGGCAAACGATGTCCGAAATGCAGGCAATTCATCAGGTAATATTCCCCCTACTTAATGTGGGTGCTTGCTCTAAGGAATCCACATCGAGAACCTCAAGGACGTGGATTAACTAGTGTTTAGGCTTAATATTAATGATGTACTTCATCATTTTCAGTCTATATATACTCTAAATATTCATGTTTGACTGATCTCAGCAACGGAAGATCCTGCACTGTAAATACAGTTCTATGGAACACAATCCAGCTTCTATTCCCAGTTGAAGTTGAGGCGAGGAAAGCAGCTGGGGTACAAAATAGTAGAGAAGCCGAGCGTCAAAGTCTAGGCAGTAATGGTCAACCAAGCAGCAATCCGCATCTAACCAGAAGAATCAGGCCAATGGCATCAAGAAGAGATGATGGTAGTGTAAGGAGTAGAAGAGAAGATATTAGTTTGACTAGAGGAGAAGATGGTACAAGAAGCAGAAGAGGAGTTCCAAGCCAAGACGAAGATGCTGCATTGGCGTTAAGGTTGCAGAGGGAAGAATTCATGGACATTTATAGAGGCTCTACCTTGGCCAGAGATAATTTGAGAGCAATGGCACAGAGGGCTATTAATCTTCGTGTCCGGCACCGGGCTGTGTAACTTCCGTTTTAAGTAAGGTGTTCAAACACATAGTTGTAAACTTTTCAATTGCTGTGTTACTTGCACTGGCGTGCGGGGGTGGAACTTGATCTACACATATTTGATGAAACTATTATAGAGCGCTGCAGAGAGGAGTTCATGGACATTTACAAAGGGTCTACCTTCGTGTCCGGCAACAGTCTGTGCAACTTCTGTTTTAAATAACTATTCAGGTATTCAACCCCATATGGTTGTAAACTCGTTGATTGCCGTGTCTACTTCCATTTACTGGAAGGTTGAACTTGCTAGACACGTACTGATGAAACTACTGTTTCAGTTATATACGTGTGTGAATGAGTTAATGAGTCGGGAGATTAGTGCACAATTTTATTTTTGTTTAGACAAAGGGCGCCGCACGGTTTCGTTCGTGAAGAAATGTAGTCTGTCAAAAAAAAAAAAAAAAAAAAAAATTGTGAACTGACGAGACGAATGTGAAATTTACCCGGAGACCCAAAGGCAAAATAAGGAAAACAGTCACACAGCAATTCTCATGAAAGACAAGATTGCTGGAAGGAAAACAGTCATAAAGCACTCGTGTTGCTTCACTGCCAATATCAATATCAACCAAATCATCAGGACAATTCCTGGAAACTTTATAAGCCTTACAAAATAGGAAAATTTAACATCAGGACAATTCCTGAACTGACGAGACGAATGTGAAATTTACCCGGAGACCCAAAGGCAAAATAAGGAAAACAGTCACACAGCAATTCTCATGAAAGACAAGATTGCTGGAAGGAAAACAGTCATAAAGCACTCGTGTTGCTTCACTGCCAATATCAATATCAACCAAATCATCAGGACAATTCCTGGAAACTTTATAAGCCTTACAAAATAGGAAAATTTAACATAGGTGGTCTTCAGTTAATAATCCCACTTGACAATTGTACGCTAATAATCCAACCTTTCACACTTTGTCGCAGAAGTGGTCCAATTTTGCTAATTACGGGTAATTAGTGATAGAATTCACAATTAAAGGTGTTTAGTCATTCTAATTAGCATCAATTACCTCATTACCCCCCCTTCTCCTTCCTCTTCCTCTTCCTCATCTCCTTACTGTTTCTCTCTCCCTAATTTCTCTAAAATCACATCCACAACAATGGTGGTCATTCTTTTCTTCTCCAAACACCATACAACTTCCAAACCTACCAAGTTTTTCTCCTCTCTCCTTTCTTTACTTCTCCACAAACATTTCCACCCTCCCTCCTATTGCATGAAGAACCACTAACCCTCGCCCATCACCTCCCTCGTGGCATACAAGCCGCGCTCTTCAGCGCCGTACACCCCATCTCTTCCCCCACCCCTCTACCGACCCATGCACCAACAAATCCATGCTATGTCCCTTATGTTATCGAGGACCAACATCCCAAGAGGCACAGAATCACCCTGCTAGCGGTATAGAACCAGTGAGTTTTAAAAAAGGGAGGTGGGTGAGTGAGTTTTAAAAAGGGAGGTGGGTGAAGAAGAGGGGATGCAAGAATTGAGAAGGGTGGGTGGCATTGGTGGGTGGCATTGGTGGGTTGTGATGTGTTGTGCATTTTGAGTGAGAATGGTTGGATTAAAGTTTTGGGTGTGACAAAGGAGAGATGTTTGGGTGTGAGAAAGGAGAGGATAAAAATTGGTTGGTTTGGGTGTTAGAGAGGGGTTTGAAAAGGATTCACATGGTCACCATAGATGAAGATTATAGTTGAGAGAGAGAGAAAAGGCAAGGAGAGGTAGATGAGGAAGGTGAAAGAGAAGAGGGTAAATGGGTAATTATGGCTAATTAAAATGACGAAAAATCTGTAATTGTTAATTAAATCACTAATTACTCGTAATTACTAAAACTGGACCGTTTCTGCGACAAAGTGCCAAAAGTTGGATTTTTAGCGTGTAATTGTCAAGGTGGGATTATTAACTGAAGATCACCGAAAGGTTGGATTATTTTTGTTAAATTTTCCTACAAAATATTATATGCAAAGGACGTCCTGATAGTTGTCCGATTGGTATTAAAATATTAAGCAACTTCTTCTAACACTACACTGAAATCACAAATAATCATATCTTAGGTATTATTCACAATAAAGCTGATTCAACAATCTAATGTATATCAACATATCAATCTTTATGAAGGATTCTGCATCACCCCTTGCTTTTTAGTCATCAGTGCCAAAATAACGATCACCAAACTCTCCCAGTCCGGGAATAACACGGAACTCGTCATTCAAAGCAACATCAATCTCTGAGGTGACAATCTTCAGGGAGGGGTATCGTTTGCAAACACAATGGATGCCTTCAGGTGCCTGAAGTTGACCAATATGATGCACATAAGAAAGATACCAACATATTGCAAATACGTACCAAAAAAAAGAAATGCACAATTGTAAGCAAATGCAGAGTTTTAAACACTAAAGGGAACTTACTGAAATGAGGTTAAGGAAAATAATGTGGGCTTCAGGGACTCCTTTCTGGATAAGCAACTCAATTGCTTGGCAAGCAGAATTACCTTCAAAAATAATATGAGGATAAGTTGTGATTTGAAATTAGTGGGTTTAGTTATTTTGCTCCAAATATTCAGACAAAGTCCTGGACATACTCCAGGACTAGATACATGTCAAGATGGTAAGTTTTATCTATCTGCCCTAGTCCTCCTATGACACTAATATCACTATAACTTTTGTAATGCGACAAAATTAGAGGGATTTGATGAAACTGATCACTGCAAAGAGATTAAGAGACCATTTTTCAAAAACAAGTCCTCATCAATGAAAGTGAGACATCAAAGCCTGATAAAAAGAAAGAAGAAAATATAGAAGATAAGCCAATTCCACCCTATGATGTAGAAGTATTACCAATGATGGGTTACTGGCATTATCACAAGGAATTGATGTCAAAGAAAGAATCGCCCTCTTAAAACAATAGAAGACACTACGGACTTGGCCGCAAGTATCCGACATGTTATGAGTTTAAGTATCGGACTCGACTATTTTACGAACATTCTACAAGTTTTTGGCTTAAAATGAAGTGTCCAAGTGTCATACCATGTCGAAGTGTCCAGTGTGTGACACGGGTATGTCAGGCAAGTCCAAGTAACATAGGAAGACACTCTAATACAGCCTTCAGAAGATTCTTACACTCCCAATGCACAGGGGAGATGGGGGATCTTCGGAAAAAAGGGGAAGTGAGAGTAGACTTTAAATTTTGGATCTTGGTTTAGTTCTGATGAGGAAGCTTTCTCTGACAGAGGAGCAGTTGTAAGGATGTACTCCGTAGTTCTTAACAATCCTTTGGCAACTGCTTTTGCTTCAATTTTTGGTGGCTTTGCGATTTCGGATTGTGTATGGCTGTTTGTACCATAAATAGTAAATTGGATTTTAATTCTTGCAACAAAGAGAAAGGATGGGACCTCCAGAGAGAAAGCACAATAGGAGCTTGAGAGAGGGCAGACAAACAGAGGAAAAAGAGGGTTTTCAGCTATGATGCTCGGACCCCGTTATCCCATATCCGACATATCCGACACGGGTGCGTATCCAAGTGTCGGATTCGGCTATTTTTTTGAAAAAATGCATGTTTTTAGACTAAAATGGAGTATCCCGTGTCAATATTATGGGACCACAAACAAGGGCATAGACGTAATACAATGCTTAACTGAATTAAAAGTAGAGACGCAATCGGTACATGAACAGAGCGTGCGGGATTTTCTACTATTTTGGCAGCTTTAGCTTCATTCCAATATTTAGAACATTTATGTTACTTTTTGTACGTCCAATCCCTTGCTTATGGTCATGACATGTGAGCTTTTAAAATATAAGGGTGAGTTTTTGAAGATATAAGGGTGAGTTTTCAAAAATATTTTAAAAAAAATAAAAATTCTAGAAGCTCACATAAAAACCTTAAAATCTCATAGGTGTGGCCATAAACTTACAAAAGGATAGTCCTATACAAGTTTTTTGTATTTACTGGGATTGTAATTTGTAATCATGCCATATTAGCTTTGTTATTATCTAGTATATTTGGTTAAATAATTTTCTTCTTCTCCAGTGCCTCTAGGCTAATAAAAACCCCTATGTTGCGTTAATATCTGAAAATCAAGTTATCAAATAAGATTTGGCAATTTATTTTGGACAGTTCTCCATCACCTTAAAGACATTTTACAAACCACCTCATGTTTTATAACCTTGTTCAACCTTTCAAATAATGAAGCTTCTACAAACTGGGTGAATCAATTGAAAAAGTTCTACTTAAAGCGAGGGAGCCTGACATGTAAAGATAGTCTCATAAGTTGAAGGCTTTCGCGTCAAGATAGCTACAAAATATTTCTGTGATTACTTATATAGACACATACTACAAACAGCATAAAACCTTAAATCACAGACACCAGCTAGAGCTTTGGCATAAGCAATCATAAAGCTTTAAAATTTTGATAGTAAGCACCCACAAAGCTACCAGAAATTAGTTGGGAAGCTTGAGAAATTGGTTGGAGCCTTAATAAATAGCTACATACTGTAGTTTAGGTTCCAGCTAGTCACGCACTTTTCTGTCACATATAAAGACACCTTCTATTTTCTAATAAGCTTTGTACCAATTTCGAGAGTCAAGACAATGCCACAGCGTTATTGCACTTTCCTGCAACTAAAACACTAAATAATAATCTAAAAGTTTGGCTTTCTACATATTTGAAGACAATTAAGGCAATCAGACTCAACATGTTAACTTACCACACATGATCTATGTTGGATACTAAAACAGGGATGTGTAAGGGCAGTACTATGACAGAGCTAGCAACCTATGAACAGAATTATCATCCAATATCTAATTTAACTTTTTTGGCACTGCTGCAGATACTTGGCTGTCTAGAGAAGTTTCTAAATTGATTTTTTCTCCATATGCAAGATTGGTGACAAAAGCTACTCATTCAGCTTTTTAGCGCCTAAAACTATCCCAACACCTTGCCTTTTGCATGTGGCTTTATTACAGAACTCAACTCAAAGAACAGTGAGGGAAAGAGGGATCGAGACACACAAGAAACAGGACCCCTGAGAGTTGCTTACTCGTTTTAAATGGTTGCATGCTGCTGAAATTCAATCAGGAAATTTTTTTAATTAATGTTATAACGTAAGGCAAATATATGTTTAAGCTCAAATACTTTAAAGATGCTGCTGTTATCTATAAGGTTCTGTAGAAAGGGTAAGAAATAGATTTGGTTAGTTCAAACAAAGAAACCAAGGACACAAAAATCCCATTTTCCAGAGCAGTGACAGGTTGCAAGGCCAGAAAAATAGTTTTTGACATGTACACCTAAGTATTAGTAAGTTACAATATACTACAGAAATACCTGTGGCAAGGACTGGATCTAGAAGCAAAACATGCCGTTCGGATATATCCTTTGGAACTTTTTCATATATTAGCTGCGAAATCAGTACAAAAGATTCTTTAAGAATTATCACAAAGAAGATAGGCATACAGAGAAACTAGACTGTATGACAGCTGATAGGTATGAAAACAAACCTGCTTCCCATTGTCTCCATCCCGATGGATAAGGATCTTTCCAATTTTTATTCCCTTACAACATGCACGAAGGGCATTTTCCATGCTTTCACCGCTACAATTATTTCGAAAATGTTAAAATGTGCATTCCTCTCTCTGGTTTAGGGAGAAAACATCCCAAGGTAAATGAAAGAGAGAACAGATCAAGAGGACTCCCGAAAGGACCAGCAGATAACCTTCAAATTGACATAATACGGTTGCTAGACATGTAAATTCGATCCGATGAAATCATACTATCCAATCATTCAGTAGGGAAATCCAGGACTTAGTGGGTTTATGCTAAGGCACTGGATAAATGTCCAGCTGAATCAGCACATTTATGGTTGTTACTATTATATATTCATGCTTGTGCCTTCTCATGATCACAACTTTTCAACTACCTTCAGCCAAATCAAAGCTGTAGTTGGACACCCCGCTCACCACAAAGAAAAAGCATCCAATCAAGAGAGGAAGAGGGAACAGTCGGCAACAAAAAATGTTAAATATTCACTTCATAAACATGATGATTTAAGGCCATTTATGAGATATTCACTAATGCGCAATATTAAATACCTGAGAGCAATCTCACCTTCTAACAATGGATACACTACACAACTTCTTGCAGAAATCAACTCCTGTATATACCGAACCTGAGGTAGGAAAACAGGGTATATGCATGTAAGAGAAGTTAACTAGATATTTCCAACCAAACCACATCTAAATAATATATCAGGACAAATATTACATGCATTTGATTCCATTCCTTGAATCTCCCTTTTATTAACATTGTTTCGCATTGGCTCAATGCCTCAATGTATCCATCCAAACCACATTTTTAGAAAATGTCCACCGAGGCATTCTTTACCTGTGTCTCTTTGAGCTCAAAGATACAATGACTAGAATAGAAGGGCTAGCTGTTCATAAACCTAGTGTTCTGAAAGGCAAGAAGCTAGCTAACTAGCTAAGGCGAAATGGCTTTTGCAGCCTAAGAAAAAGGCAAGAGGCAAAGACACGTGTCTAGGCGGCTAGGCAAACTTTAGTAACTGAGTTGGAAAAATAGTGAACTTAGTACACTAGGATTCAAATATATCCTTATGTAAATTTAACTTTCGAACGGGAAATTTAGTCAGGTTCCTAAAGGCGGGCTCCTAGATGCCAAAGAGGAAATTAGTCTCTGCACTCACACTCAAAAGTTTAAAGCATCAGTGGCACCAGAAACAACTAACAACAAAATTCACTTCTAGAAAATCAATGCAAGCAAACTATTCTTGACTCAATTGAGAAAACACTTTTGAATCCTTCAAAACCAGTGGAGTATCACAAAACTTCACTTATACCAACGTAATTTCCATGTTTAGTCTGAGCAACTGAAGAACAATACAGCATAAGAATTCCAGGTTGAAGGTAACAAGAAAAACACCTGTTGGGGTCACAACTTGCTTTTCAGTAAACGGCAAGTGCCCAAGACCATGCTCTACAACCTGAAGTCAAGCGAAAAAATTGTTCAGCTGACTAAAATGATCCAAAACAAAGAATAACTAAATCGTAGTCAACCTCTCAAGAAAACCATAGAGCACATTACCAAACGGATAAGCCGGTCTGAGTAGAAAACGAAATCATGCTTCGATATGTCCCGGTCTCGAATCAGTGTATGCATTCCCCTAATCTGCAACGAGTTCCGGCATAAGCAGTATGAAGGAAATAATCATTGGCATAACATATCAGCTTAAGTATACCCCTGCCGGAATAAATCCCTGAAGAATAAACCTCGTAACATGTTCATCGGGAATTTTTGACATGCAATACATGTATAGACATTACATTTAAAATAAAAAGGTAGATAAAAGACCAATATTCAAGGGAAATATAGCTGAATGATCCTAATTTTAGTAGGAAAATAATCTCCTAGGCTCCGTTTGTTTGACAGAAAATGATTTCTCACGGAAAATATTTTCCAGGGTACAATAGCAAAATTTCAGTTGTGTGGACGGGAAGAAATCTGAACTGATATATCTGGTTTCTGAGATGGAGAGTAGAGAGAAGAAGTCAGGGGACACTGACAGCCCAGAAAATAGGGTGTTCCTTCTAAGCAAAGGAAAATGGGACCTCTTTGGAGAGCTGGATTTCCCCTCAAGATATTCCATTTTTTCCCCTGTTAATGTGTGGGGAAGCAAGGAAATTAAAATTGAGTGATTAACAAGTTTTCTCGGATTTTCGAACTTGGTACGTTGACTCGTTTAAGTCATGTCTCATCTGATACTTGAAAGTTTGTAACGCAGCTAATTGGAGAAGAAAGCTTAGGGCCTGTTCTCTTCAACTTATTTTCACTTATCTTATCTTATCTAAATTTTTCTTATTTTTTCTTATTGTTTATGAACTTTACTTATTTTTACTTATTTTTTTTAACTTTACTTATTTTTTCTGACTGTTGTTTTGATGACTCAAGTTTACTTATTTTTACTTATTGTACTTTTTTTAACTTATTTTCCTGAACTTTACTTAGTTTTTCTTATTTTTCTCAACTTTACTTATTTTTTCTTATATTTATGAACTTTACTTATTTTCTCTGAACTTTTCTTATTTCTTCTGAACTTATCTTATTTTTTTCTAAAATAAGTAGAAATAAGTTGAGGAGAAATAGCTTTCCAGCAACAACTCATGGGGCATCAAGGCGATAAGTGACGAAGGAGATACGATGGTTTCAAAGTGGACGAAGCCATCATAACGTCTTCGCATGCTATGGTTCTTCTATCTTCTTAACAATAACTTATACATCGTCTCCCTTTTAATCGGTTTCAATCAAAGGTGTAGAACCATTCCACATCATTGTCTTTCCTCCACAATGGATATTTGTGTCCTATGAAAATATGTTCCATTCACTGAAACTCATAATTTTGAAACAATCCAAGTACAAAAAAGATGTAGGCAAGTGTGGGCAATCCTTCAAAAAGGAGGTTCTCAGCCATATCTAGGTAACCCTAAACTATAAAAAAACTAGCTTCATGGAGTAGGATAAAGTATCACCATACCTGGAATGTTGATTGAATGACATATACATTGGGATATATTTTGCACAGATCATGCTGACCAAGCTTTGTGTGTATATGCTGAACAATCAAATCAATTGCCACATGATTATCACCTCCCCTTGGTATGATCACATCAGCATACTTCTTTGACGGAAGAACAAAGTCATCAAAAGCGGGCTTGACAAATTTAGCATACTGCCGCAGGAATAACGGAAATTTAGCAAGACCATAAACGACCAAATATAAGGAAATATTAAGAACGTTAAAATCTAGATCTCCAAAACTTAAACAATAGAATTTCTTTTTTATGCTGTTCCAAACTTATATGCCACTTTCAACATCCTGACATAAGATTGTTTGCACGTGGCAGTGCAAAGAGAGTAGCTATTATTTGGAAGATATCAATAGATTTATCATTAAATTCGAATGATGCCCCTTAGTGTAAGTTTGATAGTCCCCATTACAATGTGAAGATTAAAGAATGTAACTGAATAGACCCAGTGATGCAATGGTGTTTACAAAGGTTGGAGTCGAGTCATGGTCATTACATCAATCGACTATAAATTCCCCCCAATACATTGTGTCGGGGTTACCCTGAATCAAACACCATCTCTCATTCATTTTCTTACTTATGAGTTATGTCCCCTTATCTCTAGTTCTCTACTGACATATATCCCTTCACCATGTAATTGAGATTCAATTGTACCAAACATGCCCTCAGTTCAAATATTGAGTTATGCCCCCTCATCTCTATTTCTCTAGTCCGTTATCTCTAGTTCTGGACCTGAGGACCAAATTTAGACTCTTAAACCCTCAAATGCATTAATGCAAGAATTTATACTCTGTAAAATGACAGTATTCAGAATAAAAAGATACTTTAATATAGGAACAAAAATATTTTGCAACATTTTCAATATGAATTTAAGGGAAATTTAGGGTCAAAGCTCAAACTCGAAAGTCAAAAGACAGATGATAAGATCCAAAGAAGAGGCTTACCTGTCCCAGAACTGAGTCTAAGTCCCTACCCCTCTCGAGATTATCACGCCTGATTCTACGTGCAAGTCTCACATCAGCATCTAATAGTGAAGCAAGTTAACAGGAAAAAGAACATAAGAAATCATCCACTAAAATACAACAAACAAATTGCAGTGTGAGAAGAGTACAGTAAACAATACAACAATGTATGAGCACCTGTATCAACGAAAATCTTCATATTCATCATGTTGCGTACACGTTGGTCATGGAACACCAGAATTCCTTCCAAGATTATAACATCAGATGCATTCACCTGCCAGAATGATTAGAAAATGTTAAGTGGTATATTATGGGGTATGAAAACTGCAAAAACTCCCAACAAGCTGGTCAACTCAGACAACAAATATACTCTAATTAGTAGTGTGTTTCACAGAAAGCATTATTAGCCACCCACGAGTGTATAGATTTTCATTACAAGAACATATCTACTAAAGATATAAGCAATACAAGTACATGAAACTTGCAGCAGTCATTATATTAAAGAACTAAGACGTTAATATTCTATAAGTCATTATACCTCTTTAGACAAGTACCTTTCAAATGTGCTAATCGTTTCCATATCTCTTATATCTAAGCATACAACCATGTACTCATATACAATAATTTTTTTGAGGTAATTAAGTAAAATGTCTTGCATAAGTAATCAATTTATCGAAGTTAAACAAAAATCCCTCGAGAAGCTGTCAGTGATCATGGCCTCTGCAATATAAAATAAGAAAATGTTAATAAAACCTATCAAAGCATTTCCATAAGTCGGTTTTCCAACATCCATATACCTGCCTAAATGTATCTGTGCGCCTTTGATGTGTCTTGAAATCATATATCGGAACTTGAACAGACTGCCCAGACCGCAGCTTCTCAACACATTCAAGTAGTTGCTCAGTGTCAAAAGCATCTGTAACATAACCACGCGTAATCAAACACACAAACAAACACAAAACCCAATGTCAAAATGAAGTTCAGCACCACAGCATTACAGTACCAAATAGCCCAAAGAAGCTACATTTCGACGAAATACGCTCTTAGGTCAAATTACCAGGATGATCAAAGTTATACTCATGTACACGTTCCAGTTCCTCAGCCGTCAATCCACGGTAAAATGAGTCCTATTAACCAACAATTCGCAAACAACATTAACGCATATAGAACTACTCTCCCTATTCCAAATAAATAGGCCACATTTGACTTTTTCGGTAAAACCATATTAACATAGACCATTATAATAAAATGATGTTATAAAAATAATACTAAGATGAATTAAAAACGATCATTACAATATGGTGCCTCGATATATGTTACTCCCTCCATTTCGCCGGGTTATTTACATATGCCATTTTGGGGTGTTTCAACAGGTCATTTGCGTTTCCTTATATAAAAAGTTTTTTTGGAAATAAAATGGGGCATGTGCTTTTATGGGGCCTTTGTTTCCTCTCACCACCTTTACTGTCTTTAATTGGTGCAAAAGCAAACATAAATAACTTGTGAAATGAAGGAAGTATGTTTCAAGAAATTAGGCTATGTTTGGCTAAGTTGACCGAAACGATAGCTTAAAACAGAAGAAAAAAAGTAGCTAAAAATTTTAAAGATAACTGAAATTTTAAGATACGCGCCTTAAATTGGTTTTGGTTATGTTTGGCAAAGTGACTGAAAAGGTAGCTAAAAACTGGAAACGTTACTGAAATTTTAATGTGACTCCAGATAAGCTACCTCGTGAGCTTATTTTTTTCATGTAGCTGAAATTCATTTATGGTAATGTCGCCAAACAACCTTAAAATTTAATCTAATTAAAATTATGGTCAAATAACACAAGCTAGTCAAAATGCCCGGAACCTATCGCATACACCTCAGAGTACATGAGTATACCTTTAAGTGTTTTTTGTGTACCTTTGATAGGATTTTATGTATTAAAGCGGAAATGTTGTATGTTTAGGATTTGTACCAAAAAAAAAAAAAAACAAAATAGTATGAAAGATACATAAAAATACCTAAAGTATGTGCTATCAGGTTCACTTAATAATTTGCCCAAAACGTCTAGCGAAACGAAACCTCGATGGCCAAAGTTGCCTTAAAAGTCAAATGTGGCTAATTACTTAAAGACCGAAATACGCAATAATTACACAATAAATCAAAATGGTAAAAGTTAACAAACACCTGATTAACAAGAACAACACGGTGATCATGAAGCTGCTGAATGATCATATCACAAACCGTCGTCTTCCCGGACGCGGTACCTCCCGACACCCCTGCACAATTATCATCAAACAAAACATATCAATAAAACGTGATTAGGGTTTTAAGGTGTAAAAAAAGGAAAAGAATAATTACCAATAACAAAGGGTTGTTTGGGGATGTTAGGATCAGGGGGGGTGGAAAAAGAGGAAGGAGAGGCGGTAGTAGAAGCGTGGCGAGGCGAAGACGAGGACGACGTCGTAAGGCCGTCGAGGCGGAGGCCGGAGAAGTGTGGGCCCGATGCCTTCTCCATTACGTAGTCAATTGATGTTGTTGCTTCTGGCATTTTCTTTTTTCTTTTTCTTTTTTTTTTTTTTTGTTACTTGACTGTGGAGTGTGATATATGTGTGTGGTAAGATAGTTCAGTGTTGGGGGTATTTTGGTGGAGGAGTTGGAATTGTTGTTGTTGTTGCTGGACAAGTATCTTCTCTTTCAGCTTGTAATATAGTGCCAAGTGTCTAGTAAAAAATAATAATAAGATTATAAAAGAGTCAGGCTAAACATATATGCCATATGTACATAGGCAATGTGTTAATTGTCTTTAGTATCCTTACTTTTTGAGCTGAAATGACTTTATTATCCTTTCAAAGTAACCATAGTTAACTCTCTCATATTAAATCATTTTTCACAGCTTTTCTTTTCCCTTTACACTGCACATGCAGAGGAAAGAGAGTGTAGATTAAAGAAGGAAACCATGGTCAGGATCTCTCTTCCACCTCCATTTTATTCATTGTCATCGGAAGACGATGCCGAGTTGCCGCCCCCAACCAACATAATACACGCACCATCACCGTTAAATTTAGCCGCCAACCACCATCAAAGGCGCGGCCTTGCCCCCACTCATTTCTCTCTCCTCTGGTTTTGGGTTTCGAATCCACCTTGTGAAAGCCACCCAGATTATTTTCACCTAGCATGACCTTGCCAACTCCACCTCCAACAAAATTTTCGTGTGTATAAGTGAACCCAATTCGAAGAGATTAAGGCTAGAAAAAAAGAAGAAGTAGTGGCTGATTTAAGATGAAAAGAGCTTTATATAATTAAATTGGGTTGTTGAACATAGTAACGGGTAATTGTATTTGGGATTTGGCAGCAAACAAAGAGTTGTTATATGTCAATTTATGAAGGTGATGACCGGCACTAATTTGATGCAGAGATAGGAAGAGACCTGGAAGAGTACAAAAGATAGGAAGAGAAAGATGGGATTTAGGAATTTTGGGGATTAATTTTGGTTTATTTTTACATTTTACTTTATAGAAACTTTATATTAACAAAGATTTATTACTAATCTAAAAAAATAAAAAAAATCCACCACTAAACCAAACACTTGGTATAATGATTTGGATCCCAACCCCATACCTCGTAAACCCGATATTTGGTTCCAAACTCATTCAAATTATCGACCCAAATGCCACCTTTAGGGAGTTTTCAAGTACGTTTATGGCTTCTTCTTTTTTTTTTTTTTTTGCAAGGTCATTAATTTATGATGTATTGTTTCCGATTCTGATATGGTATAAAACTATGAATGGTGTATGTGCTAAGTTATGTACTTATGTGTAGAGTATTTAGAAGGTGATTTAAATAAACCATATTTGTTATCTCGTCAATACTCTATATATTGCATGCTAAAAACATTTGTATTCCCCTTATTAGTGATAATTATTTAGCAAAGAGCCAAAATTACACAATGAGGGGTTAAACTCATAGTCACTTAATATTTTTACATTCACCTACCACCAAAAGATCCTTCACATTGACTAATTTGCTTTCAGAGTAACTATTTTCCATTTTTTTCACACATATGGTCAATTATAAAAACAAAAAATCAATAGGTTTTCTAGGTTTAGGGTTGAATGTTTTGGTATAGGTTGCATTTTTTATCTAACTCTCGCATGTATGCAATCCATATGTGTGACATTAACCTACTACCTAAAAATCATTCTCATTAACTATTTTGCATTCACAAAGACTATTTTTTCATTCATAATGACTATGTTTCATTCTCACGAATCATTCCTTTATCATAAAGAGTGGAGTGAAAACAAAGTGATTTGGCCATGACAAGTCATATGGTACATAGTCCCATATAGAAATAAGAAGAGGATGTGATGTTAGGACAACCTCGTGATGATTGGTGATTATGGGTGAAAATGAATGAAAAAAAAAGTAATTATCAATGTAAATTGATCCATTTGAATGGACATGATGTCTTAGGTGAATGTATAATCCTTGGGATAGATAGTAGAGCAAGTTAAACACTTAAAACCTACAAATAATCAACTTGACACCTATCTATAAAGAGATGCGCAAAAAAAACTAGATAATGCACCATAATACAAATGGTTTATGTTTTTATGTAAAAATGTCATAGGTATGGGACATGTGGGTGTCATTATTCTTTGTAATCAAATTAAAATAGATGCTAGAGTAAATTTAACAATGCTCAACACCTATTGATAATCATTATTTAACCCTAAATAGTGAAGTAAAAATCAATTAAGTGATTTGGCCATGACAAGTCATATGGACATACTCCAATATCGAAATGAGAAGGGGATATATTTGATGTTAATGTTAACCTTAATTAGCACGTAAAACCTCATTATGATTGGTAATTATGGGTGAAAATGAATGAAAAAAAGTAATTATCAATGTAAATTGACCCATTTGAATGGACATGATGCCTTAGGTGAATGTATAATCTGGTTGATAGATATAGTAGAGCAAGTTAAACAATGTTTTAAACCTATAAATAATCAACTTGACACTTATCCATAATTTTTATGTAAATAAGTCTAGATAAGCCATGTATGGACCAT
>CAAKMY010034704.1:0-14412 GCA_901111285.1 Corrigiola litoralis | reverse complement strand
TGTCTAGGGTTAATCGTAGTTCGCGATTTATAGGTCTAGATCGGGTTCATATCTTTACTTTTTCGTTGTTTATCACATTAAAACACAAAAATACAGATTTTCAGTTTAGGGCTTGTGAGATTTATTTGGTGCGAATTATATTGTTTAAGTCTTCCACTCGCGTTCGCATCATTTGTGGTATCAGAGCTATTGTACTAGTCAAGAATCCACCAAATTACGCAACTTGAACCATGATCAACAAGTTGAATAATTTGGAGGAGTAGCTGTAAGTAATTGACCCAAAGTGTATTCAGAATAGCAAGCCTAAAGAATACATATTGAAACAGACATGTATGTTTAGAAGTAGTAGCTATCAATTTGACCTGAAAGCATAAACAAAGTGGAACAAGAACTGTCGTTTTGACTTTTAATTTGTATTCTGAAAACAAAAGTCAAATGACAATTGGTAAGAGAAATGATTCTAGAGAGAGTGTAGTATGATTTTGGTTTTTAATCATAGCGTGTTTGATTTTTCAAATTTCATAGGTGACTCAACATACTGTACTAACTAACATAAGGTGTAATACTTGTTTCCTTTGTCCCTTTAATGTTATTTGGAGTATATGGGTTGATTAGGAATACGTAGTTAAGCGTTAGCTCTAGAAATTCCATGTCTTAATTTACACAAAAGGACTCAAACTTAAAGAATATAACAAATTGGAAAGTAATTTTTAACATTTGGTTCCCCATACAAGGTGTTGTGTTCTGTAATGTGAATATCTTATGAATGTGAATTGACGGTATATGATAATTACTTCAGCGTGGTAGCCCAGTAATAGGTGGCTCAGTTGGTAAAGAGGCCCTTCTTTTAATGGGCCTTGCTAACCTCCATGTGGTACTTTGCCGGCTACGGTCATGGCTTCATAAGGCGGGAGTTTACCCAATGTGCACCGAAAAGGATAACGATTGCGGGTTCCACGTCGTCATAAAAAAAAAAAAAAAAAAGAACTTCAGTGTGTAGTCTCTCACAAGTAACAAGCACCATAAGTCCTGCAGACAATTCTAGCCACATGTCAGGGTCAGCAATAGCGAGCTAGTAATGACAAACTTCATGACTTAAGTAACGGCATGACTTGATGTTAGAGGTCTGATTTCTGACCTGGAAGATGATACAGGAAAAATTAGTGAAAGGACTTGCTTTCTAACTCATCATTCCAGGTGTAACAGACTCACACCAGCTGCGGTGCTCCAACACTAAGCCATTGTCGCGCTAACTTGACATAATGAAGGACTGATTGTCTAGGTTTAGATACTAACTTTGTATTTCCCAGAGAAAAGATAGTTGCCAAACACATGACTAGTTCATTTATCGGACTATACATTTCTGTGCTAATAACTGAAAGCAACAGAATCAGAAAGAAACCGAAAAGTGGTTTTGTTTCTTACTGATGGTGTGGAACAGCGCAGTCAGCAGATAGAGGGATGTGTACTGGAAGTTGGAACTGCAGTAAAATCTGAATCTCTAAAGTTAAAAACCCTTACATTAAGTTATGTGTGTTCAACAGACAGGATATACAAAAGCATAAAAAGTGGTGGAAATGCTGTTCTAGTTATCTGCAGCAGTGCAGCATATTCAGACAGACTAAGATGTACAGCAGTTTATTTCTTAACATCTCCACTTGCAGAATATGGTACGCCAGACAAGACAATAATGTTAATGATAAAACAAGCTACCAGTTGTAGGCCGAGGTTAACAAGGGAAACTCCTGGCCTATGGTTGTAGGATTAGTAACCTAAATCAAACTTTTGATTTATTAGGCATCTACTTGGGGTGAAGGATAATATTCACAGAATCAGTAGACAGATGAGAAATTTGGGGTCTTTATATAAAGATGTCCGATCTTTTTCGAAAATCAGAAATTTATCATAGCGTTCCAGGGTCACTCAACTTCAATCAGATGTATACTGTTTTTTTCCAAAAGCAAGTCCAAGACAAATCAGTCATCTCAGTGTTAAATACAGATTCTGAGAAGGTCAATAGCTCTGGATTAGATATATTTTTCCAGATTAAACAGCTTTGACATGAACAAAAACAGACATTCATTACTAGCTTTAAGAAAGCACATAAACTTGATAAATAGTCAAGTAAAAACATGAAACAACAAGAAGCAGAGACACGACTAGCAAACATTTAAAACAAAACAAAACAGTATTTTTCTATAGTTTCAAAATCAATGATGAACTCATGGACATTCCTTCTCATGAGACGAATCAGTAGTTCTTTTCACTGCCAGAGGCAAACTTATATACTAAAAGGAAGGGGATGAAATTAAAGAATGTAACTCTGTAGTTTCTATAGACGCTAAGAAGTTATCGCCCTTCATACACTGATACAGTCATCTCATTGATAGAGCTGGCATTGCCAGATGGTGATTGAGAAAAACATGAAGGCTGTTTTGGTTCGGGGAGCAGAAGATCACCACTTAGCATGACAACTACAATTGACATGGTTGGCCTGTCATCGGGGTGCTCTTGCACACAAAGAAGCCCGATGTGTACACATCTTTGAACTTCCTCTGCGGAATATGTGCTGAGCAATGTCATATCAATTAGTTGAAGTTCCTTGCCCTCGTTCCATAACCACCATGCCTGTGTACATTTTTTAGAATTCTGATTAATTTCAGAATACAAAAGCAGCTCCCATGTTTCAAAAAAATGAAGTATACATACATATCCAAGGAGGTTCGTATCTTGATCGTCATAGAACTTGCAAGAGTTCCTGCCAGTGACAAGTTCTAACAGCAAAACCCCAAAACTATAGACGTCTGATTTTTCGGAGAATATCCCTTTCATGGCATACTCAGGAGCCATATAGCCACTGCATAAGATTAAGAGGAACTCAAGACTAACAAAGATACACAATATTATAATAATCAATGAACAAGAGTAGTGTAGTCCTCAGTATAATTAGCAAGTAAGGTGATAAATGTAGCTGGGAACAGCAGAGTCATTGTCATATGTCATCTAAGTAACCCCCCCCCCCCCCTACACACATGCCGCAGCGCACACTCATACAATGAATAGTAACAACAAAGTAGTCATATTAAACAAAGGATGTTGAGCAATTTGCATACATAGAATGCTTACAATGTTCCTAGAATATGGTGTGTGCTCTCCAGATCCTGTGTTTCTGAAAAAGCTCGTGCCATCCCAAAATCTGAGATTTTTGGGGCCATTGAATTGTCCAACAGTATGTTGCTAGCCTTGAGATCTCGGTGAATCACCCTTAATCGTGATTCACGGTGAAGATATAGCAAGCCTCTTGCCACACCAAGTATAATGTTGAAGCGTTTAGGCCAGTCGAGAAGCGCCCTTTTTGTTGCATCTGAAAACCAAACACCAAAGCCAACAAATCAGTTATAATGCGAAGAAATTTCCCCATGATATTCTGCAGCCCTTAATAAGAATTTTCATTTACCTCCAAAGCAAATTAGAAAAGCGAGGGGACAGGACTGGCAGTTTATGCAACCAGAATCCATACCTCTTATATACTCAAATATAGCTGCAAACAGCAAGTCCTAGTGATAATTGAAAATGTAGTGCCAGTCGATATCATGGAAGAATAATACAAATCAGACTCACCAAAGATGAAGGTGTCTAAGCTTTTGTTTTCCATGTACTCATAAACAATTAGCTTCTCTTCTCGTTCTATACAGAAACCTACAATCCTGACAAGATTTCGGTGCTGAAGTTTAGAGATTAGCTGGATCTCATTTTTCAATTCTTCAATGCCTTGTCCTGAGCAACTCGAAAGTTTTTTCACAGCAATTTCCTGTCCATCTTCTAGCCTTCCCTGATATTAGTTCAAGAAACAATATAAGTTATGTCCTTGTATGTCAATCGCTGGTATGCTAGCTGGTATACTAGCTCATATAAAATTCTGAGAGGCATATATACACGATAATACCTTAAAAACAGCTCCGAATCCACCTTGTCCTATTTTATTTTCTTCACTTAAGCCATTAGTTGCCACTGTTATCTCGTTGAAGTCAATAGCTTGAAACAAAGGTGCATCTACTTGTTTTAGTTGATTATCCAAGATCATGTTTGATGGGATGACTCCTGATGTTTTCATTTTGTCACCTGTGAAGAGTGTGTCAAATTCTCTGTTTTCTCACCTGAAGTATGAAACTGGTTACAGCGACTGAGGCACTTCTCAGAATTTTGTTGATGAATGCATACAAGCTTCAGTCCAAGACTTCAGATTTTGTAAGAAATGTACACTGTTTTAGGCTTTTAACTACAAACATGTCTATTCTGTTAGACACTACATAATAGAGGCATAGACTATGCGCTATATCACTCTAACTAACCATCAGAATAAATCCAGTGAGTCATAAACATTTAATTTCAATACTGATTCTGATGCATGTTACTTTATAGAGGAATGCTGCAGTCTATAAAACAAATAGCATTGATTTCAGTATACTGTATGGCATCTTACCGCTCTTCTTGAAAATCTGCTTGCGCATAGAAAAGACGATAGCCAGAATGATCATAGCAGCTACAGTTGTCAGAGAGATTATGAGTTTCACTCTTTTCTTGTTTCCATCTGAAAATTTTTTGTTTTGTAGAAAAGGCATTATCAGCCACACATTGCAAAAATTCCCTCTAGAATTGCAATTAACCGAATATAAAATATGAAGTTCTAAAGCTATCATCACCTAGCTCGGAAAATGCAAGACGGATATAGAGATCGTGCCCATAGGAGGAGAACTCGTGAACATCAATTAGATTGCCTGTCCAAACAAGACAATTAATCCCACTTACATGTGCATAAGCATTGCAAGTACAATTATTGAGGCACCATCTTTGGCATCCTTGATCATCCTCAACATTATTCAGGTACTCATAGTTGTCAGGCAACTTAATGCCATTGAGTTTCCAAAACCCGTCCTTTTTCCCTGCGGCTGAGGACAAGCTGCCAATGATGTTCTGCTTACATTGAAGTTCAGTGCGCCTCATGCACCCACTTGTCCAGTTCCCTTTGTGCCACTCCTCTTTGGACTTTGGAACAAAACCCTTTGGACATGTACAGATAGGGGACTGATTTGCATTACAAATACCAAACAGTCCACACACTCCATAAACATCACAAGGACCATTTGGCACCTTCCATTTAACACCCCATGGTTCGTTATTTTCCTTCCTCATTATCTGTAAAGATCCTTCCCTTGTAATCACCATCAAGCTGTAATAGGAGATGTTATACCGACTACAAGCAATGTACAAAGTTCCTACTTGACTGTTCTGCTGGAGTACAAAATTGTCTTCATACTTAGAACTCGTGCTTGTCATTCCAACAAATTTGCTCCCGTTCCATGGCCCACTTCTCCAGTACTTAGCTGACCCTTTCCAGATGAAGAATTGCACTGGTGGCTGTGGCAGAAGCCCAACAGTAAACTCACCGGACGAAGGATCATCTTCACTTGTCCACGAAGTCAGGAAACGTTTTTCTCCGGTCTTAGTATTCATTCCAATTACCGTGCTGGCTAAGAACACATCACATGGATGATCAAAGCTCTCCCATAAAACATTACCAGTAAAATTTTGGTGCAAAACTAAGTCTCCACCATCAGTTAGCATAGCAAATGTGTTATTTGAAGGTGCAGAGATGTTGGTTGACCAGAATGTGTTACTTTTTCCGTCAAGAATCCTCAAATTGCCATCATTGGCAATGACTAAGCTCGCGGACTTGTCTGTCACAGAGAGCGGACTATCTCGATTTGCCACCCATACGACTCTACGTTCAGAAACACTATTGTACCAAATGCCAACATATTGTCTGCGGGACTTACCAGGACTGAAGAAGCCAAGTTCAAAGACCTGGCCAGCAGATAGTAGAGTATTTCCTACTGAGATTCGTTCCGAAGGTAGTATAGTATCCGTCGCTATAACAGCTCCAGACATAAGAACAGAATGCATTAATATATAACAGAAAACAAGATTAACAGAAGGATTAAATGATCCCTTCATGTTTAAGTATGTAGAACAGATAGAAATATGTAACATGTACAGGCTGCTCGATTAGGCTTTAATTACAATCAAAAGTTCCCAGTATATTGAGTTGAACTGATGATCAGAAAGAATTCAGGTAATATCTAGCTAGGATTTCCAATATTTATCTAGTTCTGGTTACTCTGTGCAATTAAATCGTTGTCATCTCTGCTTCCGAGAAGATGCTCAGTCGACTATTGTACCATAAAGGCGTAGACTACAATGCTTAAAAATGTTCTTCCCTTGCCAATTTTCAGTAGAAAATTAATCAGTCCAACCAAGTTTCAAACTCATATTAACATAATCACTGGTCAATTACTTCTAGCTACAGTCTGAAGAAATAAAAAAATGCACAATTGTCACTTAGGACCTGTACAATTTGCTAGGTCATTGCTTATGGTCTTATGAAGAAGCAAGAGTCTAAGCACATACATGTCCCAACTAAACAATCCCAGTGAGCTTTTGTTGTACCATTGCAATCGAGACATAGAGAGATCAGGTAAACTTGGAAGAGGTCATTCACTTAGATCAAAAGCATATATCCATCTTCGTTTATTCAAACTAGAAGAAAACATTTCAAAATGGGAACTAACTTGGTCTCGTGACACCAGACTAAGATACTATATGTCTAGCATTAGTGGACCAGGGAGAAAGTCAGCATTGCCTGTATAAACTGAGCATAAAAGGACTCCCCTACCACACTGAATTTATAATAAGCTATACCGAAGGATGGTAGACCATTTCTTAATGCTATTTCACATCAGTGATCTGGATACTCCTTTCTTATTTTATTTTTCCTCTGACAAACCCTCTGCCCTTGTATCATGATGTAGAACTAGATGGTTGACACACTTCATCTCAAGGGTCGATTCTCAACAGCCTCTCCGTAACAGTTATTACTGTTGTAAGGCAGCACTGCATACACCCGACTCCCCCTATCCCGCTTGTGCAGGAGCCTCATGAAGGCACTGGGGTAATGTAATGTATGTTGATATGAGGCAGTTGGGGAAACCCTCAACTCTGCCCCTGGTAGAATTGAGTTCAGGTCTCCTGGGTGCGTGGAAGGTCTGACAATTCATCTATCAATATCATTTATGCAGATACTGAAGACTTTATGTAGGTAAGTTAACCAGCACCCTTTTTCCTGCATCTGAGGATACAATGCCAAAGTCAACATTTTTTTTTTTCTTTTTATTAGAGAAAGGTTAGGAATCGCACGTACTGGTATTACTGAAACAAAAATTACTATCAAAACCCCTTGAATCAATTCCTTTTTGCTTTAGAAAATTAGAAACAATCTCCCCTCATAGTCAACAATGCTTCAGCAGGTGGTCCTCACTCACTCTTTGTTTCATACTCCTAAAAATGTGAGGCTTCGACAAATATTAACATTATCTTGTAGCTCCTGTTATTGAATGTCAGGTAAAAGTTGGAAGGACCATCATTTAGAAATCAGAACTTTAAAGGTCTAACCTCGTGCAAGCTTTAGTACTATGTGGTGTGAGTGACTAGCTTTTATGTCAGTATGATGTAGGACAAACTAACATTTAGAATCTCGTCATTTCTGAAACAATAATCAGATTACAAATACGAACACTACTCTGGAAAAGCACATCTGCTTATGTTGACTGAGTTCCGTATCTGCTTATGAAAGCATAGGGGGACCAAGAAACTTGGCAATATTCAAGCAGTAGCAAAAGAAATATATATATGTTTAGTCAACCACAATGAAAAAAAAAAAAAGAATAATGATTGAGATTCAGTATGCTTGAGAAATCAGAAATCCTTTTTAAACTAGACAGTTGTCAGTACGATAACAAGAGGAGAAAATGGGAACCATGATTCATGTGATTCAGTTTTGTAGTTGGATCATAATATCATACTGTTGCTTGAAGATTAATACTATGATAGACACTCTTACTAAGCTTAATTAATACAGAGCAAAGAAAAGAAAGGGATACATAATTTTCGGGTCATTAGTGCATGCAAGCTTTGGCAAGTAAGGAATTAATTTACTCAATAAGGCCAGACAACCTGACCCTCAAAGAGTCAAGATTGCTGTAGAAGTTGGCTCCATAGTAGAGCTAATGAAAGTCCACATTCAGCAACTTGTGATCAATAGGGATCTAAACTTAAATGTTCAGACTCATTTAGAAACATGAATCGATCTGCCAAAACTGCTAATTGATTTGACTTGCTGCTGACTCTCAGCAGCTTCCACGCAGCTATGCCTTTAACTACTACTACACTCCTGAGACCTGGCAAACAATGGCCTCAGCATACATTCTATACTAGTAAAGAGACGGAACTATAGTACAGATAACAGACTTGTTGAGTTGTTTCTCAGAAATTCATGAAGTATTATAAAGCTGAAAATTGACTAGAAGTCTATCACATATTCGCAGAAACCAGAAAATTTATCATGACAGGTTAAGCGAAACTTATTGAGTTCAATCAATTGTTTCAGTAGCAAGTACGCAAGATAATGTCTGGCTGACTAGCAGGCCTTTGTGTAGCAATCCATATACAGCTCATATACACGTAAACAGACTTAACAGTCTCACGGAACTACTGATATGACTGCAAAATCAAAACAACAGAAGCGAAAAGATCAGAGGTACTCCTACTTCATTTTGATCAGAACTAATGCTATTTGACTGGAGACATCACTCTTCGGATATGGATAAACAAAACGTAAGAGTTGACAAATTATGTATACACGGTCTATACGCATAACAAGTCAATAGCTACCATCCATTACCTATGGATAATTGTATAGAACTTTTGCTCCAACTCAAAATAAAGAGTAAAGAGAGCAAAGAACAGACTTTGAAGACACATATGCATTTTAGTACAAGAAGACAGCATTGAGTGTAAATTAACACATTTTTAAAATAGGAAAAAAGAAATAATTAGAAAGTATTATCAATTGACTTTAAAGTTCACACAATAGTATCCTGCTCAGCCATTTGAATGTTGACTGTGGAAAAAAGGGAGTAGGTAATGAACTTTAATAAAGATAGGTCTAAAGAAGTGTCAGAAGACCAATCAAAACAGACATACATAGAAGTGTTTTTGCCTTCTTATTTAATTGATTGTGATCATTATCACCAATAATTGCTAATGTTTTGTCATAAAGAGAACCTCTACATCCTTAAAAGTTCAGGCTAGGATTATAAGATTCTACAAGTGCTGCACTTTGAGGAACAGAAATGTGGCTTCCGTACTGTAAAAGAAGAACAAATGTGTACATATTTGACTAAACCAAATTCCGAAATTAATCATGACAGAATGATAAAATTGCATAGCCATGTGCTTTGTTCTCTACTATGGAAATGAGAACTTCCTAAGTGCCTAGTCAAAAAATCAAAGACAAGAAAGGTTTTCTATACAAATCACTAAAATAAAGAAAAAGTATCTAGGAATAAGAATGTACACAAAATTCCTTGAGACGAACGGAGGTCGGTCTATGGACAAGTGTTGCTGCAGTTAACCTATCTTCCAACAAGATTGGTGATTGTCACATCATTCGACGACTCTGTGTCATGAGCACCTTTCTTGCAGTCTATATCTATAAATCGCCTAGTTGATGAATATGTAAGAGTGGGTTCTATCGGATTAGGAAGTGCAAGACTGTCACTTTCCAACCAGAGAACCACCTGAGACATTGTAGGTCTATATACTGCAGAATCTTGTACACATAGCATTGCTATATGTACAGATCTTGATACTTCGTTAGTTGGAGATGAGCTCCCTATTGAAGAATCAATAAGTTCTTTTGTTCTTCCTTCACTCCATAATTGCCATGCCTGTACCAAATGTAATGCTAATGTTAATGTCATGGTGTAGTCAGTCAGGTTTTCAGGATGATTTTGTATTAAGGACCTTAAGTTGATGACTTACATATTCAATGAGGTTCATGTGTTCATGGAACCGAAACCTAGCGTTCCTTTGGCCTGAAATAACCTCCAGTAACAATACTCCAAAGCTGTATACATCAGACCTCTCAGAGAAGAAACCTTCCATTGCATATTCCGGTGACATATAGCCACTGCAGAAAGTGGAGAAGAAATTAGACCAAGTAAGCAAAGGTGATTCATAGAAGTTACAAGGATCCCCACAATCATTACACAAAATGTTCAGCTTACTATGTTCCAACGACTCGATTTGTGTTAGCTTCGTCTTGATCTCCCCCAAATATTCTAGCCATACCAAAGTCTGAAATCTTTGGATTCATTTCCTGATCAAGCAGGATGTTGCTGGCTTTTAGGTCTCTGTGGATTATTCTAAATCTTGCATCTCGATGAAGATAAAGAAGCCCTCTTGCTATTCCTTCAATAATAGTGAAGCGCTTTCTCCACTCAAGTTGCCCTCGCTTTGTTGGGTCTAAAATCATCATCAGAAACAACAATGACAATTAATTTCAATTCAGAAATGCAGAATTATAACTGATGTGTGTGGCTAGACTGCGAGAAAGAACAGTCAGAAATTGAATGAATGCACTACCAAAAATAAAGAAATCCAAGCTCTTATTAGGCATGTACTCATAGAGCAGCATCTTCTCCTCCCCATGCATACAGCAGCCTAGTATCCTGACAAGATTCCGATGCTGTAATTTGGCAATCAGCATAATCTCATTCTTGAACTCCTCCATGCCTTGCCCAGACTTTCTTGAGAGCTTCTTAACAGCTACTTCTTGTCCTCCAGGTAATATTCCCTGAGTCAAGGTCAATTGGTGTAACTTGTAAGTACTAAACCCCTGTTATGCATTTGGTTCTGTATTTTCCTAGTTTATATAGCATAAAACATACCTTGTAAACTGGACCGAAACCTCCTTGCCCAAGTTTGTTTTCAGCCGAAAAGAAGTTTGTTGCAGATGCTACAAGATTATAGTTGAACAAGGACAAATCAGGTGTATTTGCCAAATTTCCTTCTCCACTCATCTCCTGTGATCCTGAGACATCTGTTGAATATCCTTGGTTCTTTCTCAGACCAATTACCAGACCATCATCGCTTTCCCTCTTACTCTCAGAAACTGCGAAATCAGATCGAACATGTCATAGGATATAGAATGGTCAATCATTCGAAAACCCACCACCTCAAAAGACCACAAGAACAGCATCTTACCTTTGTTTCTGATTCCAATTTGCCACAAACACAGAAGTGGAATGCTCAATAATATCACTCCACCTAATACAATAGCTGCAACCTTGGGACCAGATAACTTGCCCTTGCTACCTGTATTTCAGAAAAAAAGACAGTAGAATAAGCAACAACTCAAGCAAACATAAAATTACCAAGATTCAGGGAATGACATTACAAAGACCTTCTGAAATTTTCTCGAACTAATCACTTCTACCAAGTGATCTTTGGGAAAATCCCAGAGATGAGATAAATTGCTACTTAATCAGCTTGTGCTAGTTCCAAGTTCTAACTGTTTACAAGAGTAAACCCCTCATGGGAAGACTTATTTGCAAATGAGGGGCATGATCCTCAAAGATACAAGGGAATTACAATAAACTCTGCATTATGAGTTCTTAGCATTGACAACGAAACCCAATCATTCAGACTTCTAAGTGAGAATACAACTATATGAACTATGAAGGGCTTACAGATGCAAATTTATCAGCAACTCTAATTGTATCGGCCCCTACAATTGAAAACCAATTAAGAAATCTATGCATTGCATGTACTGCCATATTGCAGGGTTGCACTCTTCTAACAGAGTCAATCTAATTACAACTATTCACAAACTGAAGCACAAATTAAGGCATTTTGTAGGTTCCAGCAATTAGAAAGCAAACCCTTAACTTCACTTGTTTACAACTCAATTGCCACAATTTGTTGAAGAATCTGGCAAGAAATAAACATAGAAGATCTGACTTACCAATGTCAGAAGATGGAACACGAATGTGCAATTTATTGCCATTGGCACCATCTTGAAAACACTGAAGATCAAACAAGTCACCACTCCATGTCATGCACCCAATGGTGCTTACATAAGAATATGCCATACATGAACAATTATTCAGGCATTGTTGTTCACAACCTTCCTCGTCTGTGCTCAACAGGTTTGCGAAATCTGGCAGTTTCACACTGTCAACCTCCAAAAACCCATCTTTACCTATCAGACTATGATTCTTCTCACACTGCAATGGAGTCTTCCTAACACACCCACCAGACCAATTCCCTTTGTTCCATTGATTCAAAAACTTGGGCCTAAACCCTTCAAAACAATCACAAATCGGATTGGCTGTCTCGGTACAATACCCATTAACCCCACACTTGTTATATCTGTCACAATCACTTGAAGGCTGAGATTGCGTAACGGACCATGCTTTCCCTCCATAACTATCAATCAAAGACTTCTCATATCCATCCCATGTCATCTTAAACTTGAACACATTAGACATATTCCACTGAGTATAACTAAAATACATATTACCAGATGAGTCAATATTGGACAGCTTAAACCCATAGTTATAAAAAGCAGCCATGGTAGGCACACCAATAAACTTCATCCCATTCCAATGCCCACTCCTCCACCGCCGTTGGCGCTGCGGCCCCTCCCATATCACAAATTGTGGTGCTGCCCTAGGATCAACCCCCAGTGTATAATTCCCTGTTGCAGGATCATTGTCACCCCTCCATGAACTAAAAACCGGCATTTCGCCAAGATACTCATTAACTCTAACTCTCATCCCAGGCAAATATGTATCACCAGGATGATCAAAACTCTGCCAACATGTGATATTAGGCCCAGTAACATTGTTCAAACCCCAAATCTCAAAATTTCCATCATCATGTAACTTTGCATTATAAATACTCGAGGCAATAGAAGTGTTAGAAGACCATACACTCCTCCCAACCCCATCAAAAACAACCAAATTCCCATTCTTTCCAACAACCAATGAACCATTCTGACCACTAATTGGTGCATTTCTATTTGCAACCCAAACAACAGAATCTACTGATATATTGTAATACCATATTCCTACGTACCTTGATGATGACTTTGGAGGGCTAAAGAATCCAAACTCAAACGTACTTTTTGCTGATATAAGTGTCTCACCATCTCTTAACACTTGTCCTTGTGGTAAAGTATCAATGGCATGACAGCATAAGACAAAAAATATGATGACTGACAGAAAGTGTACTATTAAACTGGAATTTTGCAGGGTTTTGCAGAGACAAAGATTTGCCATATTCAATGACATTTGATGATCACCTTAAACTCTGGCTCATCTGACTAGAATGTCTAATGTAACAACCTTTTGCCACTAGAATGTTTGTACCAAAGTTTTTATTTTATTGTATTTAAGTGCATGAAGAGTCACCTAGGCCCACACTTCCTAAACTGCACTTTCCATCTAATGCACATATCCCATGTACAACTCATGTAGATTCTACTATGTATACATACGATTATGTTTTCTTTTATTCATTACAAAGTCTGTAATGGTCTTATATTAAAGTAAAATTAAACAATATTAAATTAGGATGGATCTTTCGTAAATTTTTGTTTTTTCATCATCTGATTGGAGTCGGATAATAATAATAGGTGGCACAACTTTCTCTAATGAGTTTTGACATTGTTACAATTCTAAGATTTCGAACATGAAATTTATGGCTGTTAGAACAATCCATCACCCATTATTCTAAATTCTAGAGATTTAATATTGTTACGTTTTCAGGATTTCAAACCTGAAACTAATGATTGAGTTAGAACAACCTACCATTCGTCAACCAAAATATTTATACACATATATGCATAGGATATGTTTAATCACACTTTTTTTTTTTGTTACAAAGTGTGTTTTTTTGCCTAATCTACAAAAGAGCACATGCCTAAAATTGTAACATAAAGTTGTTAAATGGAAAGAGTCGTTGTTTTATTGGTTATGGTCGGGCCGCCATATTGGTTGGTATGTGACTTGTGTTATGAAATGGACCACGTTGACTAACAAATAAATTAAATTAAAGGATAATATTTGAGGAACTTTGGTGTACTTTTCTGGTCAACTTTGCACTTTTCACATTCTTCGAATGCTATATGCGGAATTAGGTTGCCTTGTTTTGTCGCTTTCATTAGCAAGAATTTACCATTACTGGCTATAATACTCTATACGCAACTTCTTTTTTATGTTCACATGTAAACCATAATTGACCAATAAAAGAATTTTGGAAATACTAATCTTTCAATCATGGAAAAGGTGATTGTTCACCTAAAACATTTGTATTTTAGGACTTATTGTGTGTAGGGGGGGGGGGGTGGAAGCCTAGGATATAGGCTGTTTTCTACTACCTATGTCCCTTATGTTTCCCCCCATTTGCTTTTGCACATTTGTCGAGGTGGTACTTTGACCTTTAATATCT
>CAAKMY010034703.1:0-10577 GCA_901111285.1 Corrigiola litoralis | reverse complement strand
TTTTGAAAGGTAGTAATTTCAAAATTCGGCAAACTTGAAGGTAGTTTTTATCAATTTTTCCTATAAGATTATAGGAACTGTAATGTCTTTAAAGGTAAGTCACGAACTTCCTTCAAGTTTATGGTCGAAAGAGGTAAATCCTTGTGAAGCATTTGACCCGCCAATTTATCTCTGTGCGTGACATTGTTTTTGGGGGATGTGAATCACTCTTTCCTCGTTCTGAGGATTGTGCTAGTTTGCTTCTGATTCATCACTAGTTTGTTAATACAAGTCTTATTGGTATGCGCTATCACATATTTAGCTTTTCATCTTAAGTTTTTTGATGTTGTTCGATGACGTCGATCAGGGTCCCCTTATATTTGTATTGAACAAAGGTATCTAGAACGATTCACATATTTTTCTTCATTGTGAGATTGCTGAATCGTTGTGCTTGAAATTGACCGCAATTAGAGAGGAAGCAATTTGCAGGCTTGAGTTGGTGTAAACAAGGGAAGTTGCTTAGGAGTTGTGCAACTATGGCTATTCTTTGTGCATTTGGGTTGAGGGAAATTCTCTTATATTTTCCGATGACATTCACTCTTTGGATTTGTTTGGGGATAGATAGTGTATTTGGCTTGCCTTTGGCTAAGGCAGCGGGTGGTTCCAAGGATATCTCAGTTACCCATCTTCATAGGAATTGCTCACTTGTATTGTTGAAGCTAATAGGACTCCTTGTCCTCTCATATTTCTCTATTATTTTATGGAAGTTTTAGTTTCTATCGGGATAAAAACACAATGTTTAGGGTGTGTGCAAGTGATTAGATGATGTTTTAACCTTTCTTTCTAGGACTCCTTATCCTCCAGTTGATCTCTTTCTTGAATAAGATCATTTTTCTAGCAATAAAATCTGCAAGTCTTGCTATATTGATCCGAAAATCAGTCAGCTACTGCAACAATGTAATGAACAAATAGAAGATCTATGCACTTGGTCAATAAAATAATGTGATGAACAGCCAAATTAACATTACTTTATTATTCGAACAGATTTAAAATTGATTTTTAGTTCAGTAAATTATATTCAAGCACGGAATGAAGTTATTGCGCAGTGATAGCAAATATATGTTTCAGAAAATTAACATTTCTTCTCTAGTTTATTCCCAAGGTTATCATTAGTTAAGATTTCTGCCATGTACTTGTACTGCAATTGCTCAATGTAGCATTGTAGTTTTGATGCTTACCAGTTACCACTTTATTTCTTCAATTTCTTTGTGTTAATTTTCACTTCTTGTTTGCCTTTCTAGAGCGAGACAACAAGGGATGTTATTGCGCTTGGAACATTACCTTTGGCGGCCGTTGAGAAATTTAAGAAACTAGTATGTTTCACCTCCTATTCGATTTTTTTCATTTTTTCTGCTGTATCACTTTTCTGAATTACCTTAACTTTTCTTTTGTTTTCAATGTCACACCTAATTAATTTTTGCTGTTGTTAGATGCGAGGAATATATTGCCATGTTACTAAAACTCCTACTACTTTTCCGATATACTAAAAATTATTACTGTAATTAAAGGAGTCATAATACATACTCCCTCCGGATTTCTTTATTCTTCATAGAGAAAGTATGGACACTATTCACAAGTGAAGATTTATGTTAGATTACTTTCCAACATATAAGATAAAATATAGTCATGTGGGATCTTGTTTGATTTGTCTCAATGAGTAGATTAAGAATATCAATTTTTATATTTTTTACCAACATATAATTAAAGATATTTAGCATATAAAATGTGCATTGGCATATGTGAAAAAAAAGTAGGAAGAATAAAGAAATCCGGAGGGAGTAGCTTTTAAGAAAGAAAATATCGAAATTTAAGAGAGGTTTTATTGGAAAAGAAGAAAATATCTTCCTGGGTTGAGAACACTTAGTTATGAGGTTGTGATTGTCATTTTTAATTTTGTGTTAGAAGTAAGATTTAAATTAATTTTCAAGAAATCATCATTGGTTTCGTTATTATGATATTTCTGCATTTTTCATCATTCTTTGTTCCACACATGAAGACTGGTCTGTTGAACTACCTTTTATTTCCGTTACCTTTTTTGTCTTTTTTCTACTCAAATTTTATTGGGGGGGGGGGGGGCTTGGGTGTTAAGAGGCCTACATAATGGTATTGATATATGTTTACTCTATCTCTTTATAGGTTATAAAGCATATGTCAGGCTCACGTCATTCTGACAAATCTTCGGCACGACGGCTTCTCCAGATTTTTGGTAATTGACCCTTTCTCTTAATTGCTTTTTTTTTGTTGATATAAGGTGGTTACTTATACATTTCTATTTTGAACTAGCTAAATTTGATTTCTTGTAAAAAAGAGAAATTGTTGAGAAAAAGACAACTAATGCAAGTGTAAGACTGCACTTTGTACCAGAAAGGTGAAGGTTATTTCGGTAAAATTGGGTCAACCTCGGGTTATTCCTGTTGATGTTGTGTCTGGTTCAAGTCTCTGTTCGTGTCTGGTCGTGCTGTCGTGTCAGAGGTTGCCCATTTATAATTGGTCCTGTGGTTGGGCTGTCAATGAAATAGAGCAGTGATCTTGTTTTTCTTTGGTCCTGATGTTGTAGCAATTTTTCCTTGGTTTCTTTTGAATGCTCTAGAGTGTGATTTTCATGCAAACTGTTCCAGTAGCTTCTCTCTTTCTCGATTTTGCCCCTCCTGCTACATTACGTTTAATATTAATATACAACAACAACAAGGCCTTAGTCCCAAAGAGTATGCCTTGTGGTTAGCTAATATGAGTTGTCATAAAGGACTAAGGTGTTGTTAGTGTCATGAATTTACATTGACACGTCAATATTTTTGGATACATTTGAATTAAATACTTTATACATCTCTTTCTCATTTTCACAATTCACACGATTGTCATGACCCATGAGGGACTAAGGCCTTGTTGGTCATTGAATAGCTATGCAATATGTAGTATATTACCATTTGCCAGGATCCTCATTGAGAATTTGTCGTTGTAGAATCGAAAACTGTCCTTGGGGAGGGCAGTCTACTTAGCTTCTTTTTGGGCTAAGGCGGCTGAAGGAGATTCCAATCACCTATGTTCAACAGCATTGGACTCTTCTCACTTGTAACTTTGAAGCTATGAGGACCACTTGTCCTCTATGCTTCTTTTTTCTCATTGACGAAATACTTTATTGTCTATCCTAAAAAAATGATAAATATAATAAAAGGAAAACTATCCTTCGCTAGTCTATAACGCGTTAGTGTTGTGTTGTATTTTCTTGATGACTGTCTTGTGCAAGCTATGTTTTCTTCTGAGGCTGATCTAGGATAATATATGGTGCATATCACATGTTGAACATCTTTCTAAATTCTAATAGTTATCCAGCTTAGATTATTTTGAATAAGAATTTGCTCTTGGAGCAACGCCGTAGAGTTCTGTGCATAATTGGGTTCAAAGATGACAAAGAGATCCTTATCTTTCTTTGCTGCAACTTTTTTCACAGGCAAGGATATGAGGATTGTAGTTTTTGGTTTCCGTGCTCGGACAAAGCAGGTAATGTTTGTTAATGTGTTTGTTTTCGTAAACCCAGCACGTAAGAGTTGTCCTTTTATTATTGTGTATTTTGTGGGCACTTCTTTTTTCAGCGTAATGTGGAGTGTTATACACTCCGTGCGCATGATGAATCAGGTCCTTCATTCCGTTCTGAAGTTTTGGTAGTAATGGCATTGATGTTGTGCTGTGTTCCATGTGTTTGTAGGTTACTAGTTTGCTTCAACTTTTATTGTACCTTGACATGTTTTACACTTTGACTATTGTATGAATATTATCTGTGGTGTGTATGGAGAATACAAATGATAGATATTATATGTAGAGATAAGTAGGTTGGAGAAGGTTGTTACTGTAAGATCGGCATGTTTAGGTATTCTTTGGGTATTGTGATTGGAGAGAAATGATCAAATTATCTGGAACAGGACTACCAGGCCCAAGGATTTGTATGATAGAGACTGGATTAGCTTAGGTAGCCTCCACGTTTGGTCTACTCTATGTGGTTTTCTTTGTGAGTTACGATATGTTAAGCGTGAATGGACCCGTTCCTTCCCCCCCCCCCCCACTGAAACTGATTTCATTAAAGCATTCCTGGTCGGCTGGTCCTTTAGCGATGTATCTCTTTTCCTTTCGATGTTAATCTTTATTTTCTAGAACAATCATGGGGACAATCAGTTAACATTTACTATCTAGAAAGTTCTAGGTTTAATCTAATCTATTTTGTAATTGTTATAGAAAGGAGACTTAGTAGTTGATGTGTATCCAACTATCCATAACCATTGCATAGTAGGATTGCTGCTGTAAGTAGTATGCAATATTCTTCTGTCTATAAGGGGAATTGTATCATCAAAGATGGCAAAATATAGGGAGTGCGAGGTGCTAGAGCCTTCGAGTAAGAAATTAGAGATAAAGAGAAAAAGTTTGAAGGAGTGCCAACTTCTAACAAAGTTCTTCAGCTACTTTTTTCGTTAAAAACTAAAACAAAAAAGAAGATAATCAGTACAAATAACATTTAGTTAGAGTGTAGTAACAAGCAGCATCCCAACTCAATAGGATTTTCTTCTGTCAATTTATTTGGGTCTTCCGCTTGGTGCTTCTTCTAATAAAGCTGTTTTGGATCCAACCACTGACAAATGAGGCTTGCTGGTTGGAAATCAAAGCTTTTGTCCAGGGGCGGGAGATCAATTTTGTTTAAGATCACTTTGTCTAGCTATTCTGTCCAAGTTTACAATCTTACTTTGTGTGGTTTGCAAACTATAATTATTGAGCTGGACTACCTTTGGGCAAGTAGTGCTTCTGATAAGGGTTTCCATTGGGTCAATTGGGATGTTGTTTGTCGGTCAAAGGTGGCCTGGGTATCTGTCCTCGCCATCTTGTGGAATGAGGTGCTTACGGTATAATGGCTTTAGCTTTTTGCCACTGCGAGAGGGTTTTTATGCAACAATATCAGCATTTTTAAAATTTTGGTGTCGAGGGTGCAGGTTGGTGCAGTGACAAAGTTTTGCCCCCCTATGGAGTAGGTTTGTCGTAATGCATTATGTTTAGTCTTGATAATTTCATATCTTAGTGAGGTTCGAAATGAGTAGTGGTAAGAGCTTTGTATTGGCGTGATACGTGGTGTGGTGATGACCCTTGTAAATGTCAATTTCCTCATCTCTTTAGGCTGTCTTCTCAAAACATGTTTGCTTTTATTTAGGAAGTTGTGTGTTAAAATGGTAATCAAAAGCATTGAGTCACTTTAGACCCCCTGATAACTGGGAAGTAGACTTTGTTCGTATTTTGGTTCAAGTTTTAGATAAGATTGAGATTGAGCATAAGGGTGGGGATTCTATGACTAGGCCTCCGGGAGCTAAAGATACCTTTTCTGTTAGGAGTTTTTTGTGAGTTTCTAGACGATAACCACAATACCCGGTTGCCTTACAAGGAGTTTTGGCATTGTAAAGCCCCTGTTAAAGCTTGTTTCTTTGTAGGAGCTGCTGTCTTTAGCTTAGATTAGAATAAATGCGCCACATTCGCTCCTAAGCGTGAGGCGCACAGAATCGTTAGGGTGTCCATGAGGCGCAGACGAGGCTCATTGAAGCACCAGTGAGGCGCTTGAGGCACCATCGAGGCACTTGAGCAGCTGCTTGAGGCGCTTGAGGTGTACATCATATAGATTTCTGATTTTTTGTTCTCAAAAAATAGCCTTTCCTGTCTTCTTCTTTCTACTTTTTCGGATTTTACATGTTGGCACTTGTTTGAAAAACTACAACAGTAGGTACCTTTACATAAAATATTGTTAAAAACATTTAATTATATTTTAAATTAGAAGTGAGCCTCGGTTCCATGAAGTGCGCGCTTCCGCCTTGCCTCCTGATTTCCTGGACCCTCATTGCGTTGTTGTGCTGCGCCTTTTAAAACTAAGGACCTTCATAAGGTTCTGACTGAAAATTTGTTGAAGAGGCTTCCTTTTGGCTTGGCTTCCTTTTAGCTTCGCTAGTCGATGTTCCTTGTGTATATTTGCACAAAATGTTTTTGATTACCTTCTCTTCTATTGTCATTGGGTTATTTCCCTTGTCTTTGTTTGGGTTGAGTTGGTTGCAACCTCTTTCCTGCCATGATGTGCTTGTGGCTTTGAAAAGAATAGGTGAAGGAATCTTGGATTGCTACATCTGGAGGATGATTTTTTTGGTAATTTGGTGGTCCATGGGGAGGGAGAGGAATCATAGGATTTTCGAAGGAAAATTTTTATGAGGAAGTGAAGTTATCTATATATATGCTGGTGTATAGTTGTTTAGCTTTACATTTACACGACATCTGTGTCTTCTTTTCTTTGTGGATTATATTATGTACGATCTCTTAATGGCTGGAGGTTTTTTGTATTTGCTTACTTTTGTAAATTGGGTTTTGCCCTTCTTTTGTTTATGGGTGTCATCCCTTGGTGTCTCATTTATATACTCATTATTGGTTATCAAGGAAAACAAAAAACTGTGGACAGAGATATCTTGTATTTTTCTGGGAAGCATGTATCTGGAGAGAGTATTGGAAGATCACAGGAAACTGAATATGAGACATTCCAAGAAATCTTGTCATTCTTGTCCTAATATTGTTACAATTACTTGCGTCTTGGGACCCATGTGCGTCAAAATAGTAGGCCAAGACCACTTCGTCCATTCTACCATAACGGCTGGTCTCAAGGGAAAGTAACAACCTCATGATGCAAAAGCTTTTACTTCCAATCTTACCTTTGCCAAGACACATGGCACATGTATTAGGCCAAAATTACGTATTTTCTTTCTAATAAGTTTGTCCAGAATTGCTTGGGACCGTTGTCATCTGAATATTGTTAGAAACATGGGGTTGTATTAAGGCAGTATGAAAGAAACTATTGGGAGAGATATATGATGATCTTCCACCTGCATCTGTATTACCATGATTATAAGAGCATGGAAGTGGAAAGTTTGAGGTGTACCCATATCGCCCAATAAAATTCCGAAACTGGGGGATGAGAGGTGTCGTCTATAACGTAGCCAACTAAGCTTTTTCAGTGAATACAATGTGTACTCCACATACTTGAGTAAGGACCCTTGAGATGGCGCGAGAGTCATGAGGTATTGCTAAAGTTTTGAAGTCCTTATGCGTGGTTCTGAACATGAGCGAGTTTACGTAGGAGTTAGGGTAAGTGTATTCAGACTCCAAGTTCTAATTTGAGGTCTATCTTCCCTTCGTGTCTATGTTCATTGTTTTTTTCTCTCCCAACTCAAGTGTTGTCCCACCTTTTTCTTTGCCCTCCGTCTTTCATTTCTGTGGCTTTTTTTTTTTTATAAGTGATGCTGAGTATACGAATGCCCACTGGACAAAATTCATTTTACTACAAAATCAATTACGTTTTGAGTGTAATGCTTGACTTCCATACAAAAGCCTTTGACAGAATTATAAAATTTTGCCAATAAGAAGCTTTTCCCTTAAGAATTCGTCAGTTTCTTTCCTTGGATCTCAAGTAACTGGTAGGACCATCTTCCACTGCTCAGTGATCCATCCTCCTTTGCCATGCTGCAAGCATGTCTTATATCCATCTAGGTTGAACTTTTGTCATCACAAACAAAGCTAATTAATATTGCCACATGCAAGGCGTTTAAGGACAATGGGACGAGGTGACAATTCAGGAATGAATTATCTTCTTTCAAGTATGCATGAGTAGGTCTCCTCCTCCTTCTCCTACTATGCATGCATAGGTTCTAGCGAAGATTATACTCATAGAAGAAATTTATTATGTAGTACTACATGTTTACTTTTTAATTGATAGGGATTTTAGGAAAGGGAAGCTCATGCCTGGAGTGAAGTTATATTGTACTTTTTGCATATTTTGATGCACGAACCTGACATTGAATGTAAACTTATACTGGTAATGAACTTTTCAGAACATTGGCATCTAGTACATCTTTTGATGAATAAATGGAGAAATAGTATATATCTGAGTGAGATCCTGGGTGTAGGATTCTAGAAATTAGGATGGGAATGCACATGCTTTAAGCAAACTTGCACATGATATATTTTGCATCTTTTGCTTGTGTAGCAAGTTCATAGCTGCTATGTTAACCTTTCAAGTGATGTTAATATTGCAGAGACGAGCAGTATTTGAAGCGCTTTTGAGGTGTACAAGACCAGCAAGACTCTGGGATCTCTATGCTTTTACTTGTGGACCTTCAAGATATTGTGGTAGTAATCCAAAGGTGCGGCTGTTGGATGAATATTTTCGGCTTCTTGGAAGACGTTCAAACTCTCATGCATCAGACAATATGATTAAAGAAGGATCGTTCACGTTGTCCAATGATTGGTGGAGAGTAAGCAGTATAAACTCCGACTATGCACTTTGTGGGACCTATCCTTTCGCTTTGATTTTTCCGAAATCCATTTCGTAAGGATTATTCTTTATTTTTTATTTCCTTGTCTTAAAACATTGCAAATTCTTGTCTCATTTGAAGATAATGATTCTTAGTTTCATGTACTGTTGCTTATGTCAGTGACGAGGAAGTGCTCCAAGCTTCAACTTTCCGGGGTAGATGTCGTCTTCCTGCAATTTCATGGTGCCATCCTGGTTAGAACTCTTTTAAGCTTCCCATCGTCTTTTTTCACTTTCACTCTATTGAAAATCTCTCTTATGTCAAGGAAGAATAGAAAACTCATTGCTAAGCCTAATTGGTTTCTCTATCTTGCCCTTTAACCATGCAAACTCATAGTAACTGGAGCAGTCCTAGCACGTTCGTCTCAGCCATTAGTCGGCATCATGATGAACATGAGGAGGTAACTTAGTTTGAAAAGCTGCACCGGAAAAAATTCTTTGTCAACTTAAAAATTACCTGAAATTCTGTACTTACCTTCGAAGTTTATTTACACACAGCAATGCCGATGAAAAGCTAGTTGCTGCATTTTGCACACAGCTCACTGGTGGAAAGGAGGGGCGAAGGTGGGTTGCTCGTATTGTTACCATGATATATCTTAATAGTGGTCTTGTTATGGTTTAACATTTTATTTAGCTGTTTGGTATATTTTATCCCTCCTCCCATTTGATCTTTTTTGTAATTGTCTTTGGATCCTCACCCCTCTTTCTCTCTGTCGGTGGTCTATTATTGGCAATTTTAAGTGTGCTGTAGGAAGTTAGCTGAGGTATATTAGGTATTTTATTTAGTTTTTATGAGTTAACGTTGGTGTAAATTCGGTCTTTCAGAAAGTTGTACATTGCTGATGCAAGACCAAGGAAAAATGCTTTAGCTAATGGTGCAATGGGAGGCGGTTCCGAATCATCTGCAAATTACTTCCAGTCAGAGGTATGTCTTTGGAGTACTCTTCTAGCTTATCATTAAATGCTTGAATACTTGAATACTTTTATGACTTCCATATGCCAATGTCTGATGCTGTTATAGTTTATGATCAGATTGTTTTCTTTGGAATAGACAATATACATGCTATGCGGGAAAGCCTGTCTCGTCTTAGAGAATATTTAGATACTTATGGGACCACTTCATCTGATGGAATGTCATCATATCTTGTAAGTTCTTCTGATCTTGAGAGTTGTTTCTTCTCTGCATAAGATTGTATGTGTTATCATCTCTAGTGTTGTTCAATTCATATATCTAATTTGATTATACGAATAATCTGAAGCTCCTATTTCTTTTATAGATCCTTTAGTTTGTATTAGCCCGGATAAAATAATCCGAAGTGCTAGCTTGTCTAGGAATGGACCCACATACAACATTATGTTTTCCTACATAAATATTATATTTCATATCATAAACACTACTATCGGTTTATGTTACCTATAAAGTTAAGAAAGAGAATAGTCTTTTCTTTTCTTGACAACCTCCATCTGCTCTCCTTTGTACTGTTTGTTTATAAACCTCTCACCTACATATATCTCCCGCATTCCCTCGTGCACACTTAGCAGATCACATGTGAGGTACTGCCAGTGAAAACAGAACTACAGAAGCTGTTACCTGGTCAGCAGGTTAGTAAGAGGGGTTGTTACAACTTACAATTCGTTAGCTTTTAGGCGGTAAAATCAGTTGTAATTCCTAGTCTAATACAGTCTTTGTAATCATTTAACTTCAGCTATTAATTTTTTTAACTTGTTTTCTCCCTCAAAGACTATCTCTGTAATTCTGCAGCTATCTATCAGTTGTTTGGTAATCAATAGAACATTTGAAAAGCTTAAGTACCTTTTAAGGTGTGTGGTTTTTTTCCTGAACATGCTACAACGTCGAAGATCAAACACTGCTCTTCAACGGAACGTATGTCATGTTTAGAATTGACAATCATCTATTTCTTCATTGTGACATCGCTTATGCAATGTGGATCAAATTGATGGGTTTCGGTTAGGAGTGGGTTTATTCTTCTTCTATGATGGGCTTTTTTGCATGTTAATTATGTAGCGGTGGGTAGAAGTAAAGAGAGTGCTGTGATAGATTTAACTATCCTTGAAATATAACCAAGGGTAAACACTTGTATTTCTGGGTAATTAGCTTGAAGGAGATTACAGATAATAAAAAGGGAAAGGGAGATAGCTTGCT
>CAAKMY010034695.1:0-22998 GCA_901111285.1 Corrigiola litoralis | reverse complement strand
GGGAAGGGGAGAACGTCGCGACAACGAGGGACAATGGTGGGGGTGGGGGTTGCAGTGGTGTCTGGGGAAGGGGGTCGTGAGATAGGGGGAATGAGTAGTTGTACTAAGTATTTTTATTTTATGGGGGAATGAGGAAGTTACGTTGTTTCTAGATATTTATGGGGGGAGGGGTAGTTGGCATAGTTTGTGTGACAACTATAGCCCTATGTTGTACATACAACAAGTGATATATTTCTCCTATTGCGATTCTAAAAGGTAAAGCATGAATCCATGTGTCCATAAGTCAGAAGTGACAAACAATTACGGATTGAGAGTGTACACAAAGTATATTGAACCAAAACATTCATATGTCAAAAAAAACTCTCGATCTCATGAAGCTAAGGTTCTCTGAATTGATAATTATTTCTCAAACATAAAGGGAATTGACCATAAATTTTTAATTCTTAAATTTAAAACGTTGGAACGTTGAAATTGCTATTAATAGTGTTGGTCTATATGAGTATATGACTATATGTCAAAAAATAAATCTAAAGTGAAACTTATTTGAAAAATGAAAGTGACTAAAAATAGGTCACAGAGACCACACAAATTCATCTTAGGATCAAAAAAAGAAAAAAAAAACCTCACAAATTCAACTTAGACGATCTTTAATGCAACAAAAGGGGTATATACAAAAGAACTACTTGAGCGACAACCATACGTACAGTTCATACTAATCATAGCTAGCCACTACAGAAAGTAAAGTATAGTAAACGACTACTTAATTAGTTAATAAGAGACACATATTGGCCAGGTATAGGAAACTGATCGAGGTGAGCTAGGGCAGGCACAAATGGGCGCCAACTACTTTCTCTTTTACTAGGATACTAAGCCATGTGAAGCTTCACCAGCAAAGCAAAGGTGCATTCTCAGGTGCTCCCATGCTTCGCTCCGTACTTGGTACCCCTTCAGCGGCTCAGGTTAATCCCCAAAAGACGAGATTTCCAACTTTGCTTTAAAAGTACTAGTGGAAATCATCGTACCGCCAAGAGTCGTGGCTACCAAGTGTCCTACGAATTGGCCGTTAATAACTTGTTTTAACATGTTGGGTAAGTAGTGTTTTAACATGGTGGATATCATAGTTCGTGATCACGTTGAGTAACTAGGTCTTTTTTCGTTCTAAAAATATACTCCTAGTCTATAGTGACTCCTATACATTTGAACAAAATATGACAACAATAATCTCAGAAATATTCCTATTTTATTCAAAAAAAAAAAAAAAACCTCGGAAATCTATACAATTTTTTCAACAATTTCATAATATTTGTTTTAGATGAAAACTTGTGTAAGCTCGTCTAATGATAATCTTATAACACAAATATATTTCAAGGTTTTCCAATACTTATTTATGAGCTTCACTTTATTGAGAATAAATTTTAAAAGTAACTAATGTTTACTCAATTTCACTATATAAGGTAAAACTCTAAGATCATCAATAAAAACTTATATTCTCATATTATCAATTACTTCCCTTACTTTTCCCATCACCTACCCACAAAATTCATCATTTATCAAGCATATTTTAGTCATTTTATTGCATTTTTCACTCATCATAATGCTTAGATTAATTTTTCGTTTTTTTTTGGCCTATTTGACCCTACATTGTGAGGAAAGTAATTTTGTCAAGCCAACAAATAGGGGCCAAGACTGCTTTTCAAAAATGCCTAAACTACCCTCAATAATATCTTAAAAGTATACCGTATCAATGTTCAATAGACCATGTCTATACCTATAACATCAAATGATAGATTTTTTCTTCTTTTTTCCCCATAACTGCCTCATTCTCTTTAGCTCACGTTCCCGTTATTCTTTTGTCAGTATTCAGAGAAGAACTCATCGTAGTTTAATTGTTGAAGTCATTCATAATATACTTCGATCAATATTTATTCTATGTTGATGAAATTAACCTAATTGAATTCGCCAATTAGATCAATACGTAAGAAAACCCATTTTCTCTTCTTTTTAGATTTTTATACAGGCAAATGTTCTATTGAAGAAAGTATGCTATTGTAGGCATGGAAGAGGAAGACGATTATTATGTGTTTTTAATTTGTCAATACATGATCATATTAATCCATACTTTGGTTGGTGATTATTATTAAGAGCTGAAGCTCTCTAAGATACCTAAACATATGTAATCCCTTTGTTATTTGAAACATATATGATACTAAAAGGACATGCCCATGGTGGTTTTGTTGGTATCAGGGAATCATTTATAGAAATTTGATGTTATACTTGTGCTGTGTATGTAGATGAAAATGCAAAGGAGATTAATGGATTTTTAAGGAATAAGAGCAAAGAGTGACAATAATTGAGGGGGTAGTTCAAGAATTTTATGAAAATAGTTTTGACCACAATTTTTGTTGTCTTGCCAAAATCGATATCGTTTCGTCCAACACGGATGCTTTGCAGCTTGTTCGGATAGTTTTGAAGAAACTTCCTCCTCCAACTAATATGTTGTGGATCTGCTCAAATATTCAGCACCATGTTCATCAGTTGCAGGTTTATATGATAACTAAAATGGATAGAGTAATGGTGCATAAGGCGCATCAAATTGTTGTTGCTACTTGGTTGTACTGCTTTGGGAGGAGTAGGTTACATTAGGTGTTTAGTTTTAGTATTTCCTTGTTTCTTTAGCTTGTAGCTACTCTATTTCGACCAATGTCAAAAAAAAAAAAAAACACTAAGAGGTATGTCCATAACCTTATAGTCATATGAGTTTATAACATATTTGTTGCTCCATTCTATTGTGTCTTACAATTTGGGGTCATATATGTTGGTCCCTCCTCCACCCAATATTAGTACGATATTGTCCACTTTGGACCTAAAACCTAACAGTGTTATTTTGGGTTACTAACAAAAAAAACTCATACTAATGGAGTTACGTTGGTGGTCTCTTATAAGGAAGTCTTTTCTTCCTTAATGTCTAGATATGGGACTTGAATTTGTACTTCAACAATCCTCCCCTCAAACCAAGGACCACTTAGTTCACGATCTCCCCTCAAGTGATAATCAACTTCCGCTCAGACCATCCTTTACGTGGTCTGGAGGATTCCTCCACATCATGCAACCCTACAAACCTGGACACCTCTAAGCATTGAGAATTGGCTACAACATGCACTCGCCGATAGCTTTACAAACTTGTACTTGTGTCATCCATATTACCTCTCCTAGAATTGGGTCTTCATCATCCATATTATAACCCTTGATCAGGTTATGCTAGTTTACACCATCTTCAAGTGTTTAACCATGTGCTTAATTCCATTAATGTACAATCCATGACCTTACTCCCATCATCGTACATTATCACGTGTTCAGCTCAAAGTAGAACAGGGGTTCTTATATTACTTGTTGGCATGTTGCGTTGCCACCTGAATATCATTATGATTTTTTCCGCTTTGGGCCTATACCCAAACGGAATTTTTTTGGGGCTACTTGCCAAAATGCCTTATACTAATGGAGTTAGTTATCTCCTATAAAGAAGTCTTTTCTTCCTTATTTTCCCGATGTTGGACTTGAGCTTGTATCTCAATGATATCAAATTATGTTACTTACAATGTAAATCTAACAAATAAATTTGGCCCTATACCCAAACGGAATTTTTTTGGGCTACTTGCCAAAAGGCCTTATACTAATGGAGTTAGTTATTTCCTATAAAGAAGTCTTTTCTTCTTTGTTTTCATGTTGTTAGACTTGAGCTTGTATCTCAATGATATCAAATTATGTTAATTACAATGTAAATCTAACAAATACATTTAATATTTGATGATATCAATTTTATCATAAAAATGAAACAAAAGTATAAAGCCAATTTTATCATAAAATACATGAAAAGTTCAAAACTAACTTTTGATCATGATATAATGAAGGCCTTTTTCCTAACTGTTCAGATTTTATTCTATTAAAACTGAGGTTATCCCTTCAAATTGTCACTTGGATCATGAAGTAGTTCCTACTCTTTACTTTTCCATTGCTCTCATGACACTGCGTGCCAATTTTGTTGGTAAAAAGGGTGGACAATAAGGAAACCGTTTGTCTTTCAACGTCTTTGTTTTGGCTAGGAAAATCCTGCATAAAGCTTATATCTTGCATCTAACTGGTTTTGTGAAGGTTCTTACCCTTGTAGATATTCGGGTGTGGCTCTATCTAGTTCTCGACTTTTTGTTGCCAGTTTGAAACCTATTTCGAACAAAATTACTAAGAAAATTCAGCATTGGTTTAAAACATACTTTCTTATTTCTTATAATCAATAATTCCATTTTTGAGTACATTGAGCGAAGGGTACGAAATAAATCAGATTGATTTGGTTTTGATTAAAATGTACTAATTATAAGGGAAATTGGAGAGTTATAGAAACTTCTTCAATTCTTTAGCTCAATGGTAAATTGGAGTTCAATTTTTGTCATAGCAAGGAGGTTATTAGGGATATTAAAAAAACTTAGTATATATTTATTTTGGGGCCAACCTGATAGGCGGAAGATTCACTAAATGAGCAAGTTGTTGTTCTTAAACCTTGTAAAGTAGTTAGTGCAAATATCAAGAAAGTCTTAGGGTTGAACAATTATTTCTTTTGAAATATTCAGTTTAGTGATGATATCCGTTTGAAAGAAAAGAGTTACTTAATATTATCTCTACCATTATTATCTCTGGTGTATGCCTGCTAGAGTAAATGATAATAGGAGTTGGAAAATCTTCTATACATTAGGTATAACTTTTTAACGTGTAACTACTTGCATATTTTGGTAGCTCTTTAATGCTAATGCATAAAATTACTTATGCGAATTGTGATATTTATGTTGCGTGTCACAATTTCAAAGACAAGAGGCAAACAATGTTAGGGGTAATGGGGTATGGAGTGTTGTGGGAGGAATTGGCTCTACCCAAAGACAACACTACGACGCCGTTGCATTTCAAATTAAAGGTTAACTTCAATATCTTATTATGAACCAAGTCTAAATTTCAATATTCAGATTGATGGGTAACTCGCATGAAATTTAAAAAGGGAGGTGACAAAACTTTACAAACTTTTCCCTCACATAAAGTCTTCTTACTCGAAATTGTGTAGAGCTGATTTATTCTATTGATGAAATTAAGATTAAGCACAACAAATTGATATTTGAAGGAATTACTTTTGGGCAATTAAGTTATAGTTGAGCGCATTCAGTTCAGTCTTGCTTGTAGGGTGTTCTTTTTCTTTCGCTTTGTAAGATGACTAGCTTGATAAGGCTTGTAATGATTGAAATTGTCATATTTTGAAACCACATTTCTTATGTTCCTTATCGGGATGATCTAATAAAACTGCTAATTTGCTAAAAAAAATTATGAGTTCGGTTTTTATTTTTTTTCATATAGTTGAGATATAGGAGTTTTAGAAAGGAGTTTTCAAACTAATTGACTTAATAGTTCAAATTAAATATCATACTAATAAAATTGAAATTAATATGGCCTATTATTTTATAGTGAAAAGTATCTATTAATGATATGTAAAATGACATGTTGCACTAGCAATTTGAATTTATCTTTTTTTTGTCCCATAAAGAGGCATATAATTTAGTAATAGTTTAACCGACAAAAGATTTTTGTAAAAAGGAGTTTGGTAAGATGAAGTTAGAAATTGCACTGACATTTTTATCTATCATGAAAAAATCATATATTTGTAACTGACGACTTATAATTCTGAAAAAATATTGTTGTGAGGAGGCCTTCCGATTCTATTGATTTTCTCCTTAACCTAAACGTAGATGCGAAACAAGGGGCACCAGTTCCTCCTATTTTTGTAACATGTTAAACAATAAAAACGAGTGCCTCTAAAGCGCATGCTGTACAATTTTCCTCTTCTTCATCCTCACTCATACCGATCACACCGCCCTTCTTTGCACCTATTGTTCATGGTATTTGTTGCTATCGGCCAAGAAGAATGGAAGTCGTTCATTTTGTCTATGGTCCTCATCAGAAAACAAAACCAAAAGAAATCTGTTTAATCAACAAATTACTGATGGTCAAGTCCTTGATTATTTTAGAGCTAAAATGAAGCAGCCATGTTAGCTTCCTTTGATTCAAGAGTAGATGAAAATATCTGACGTATGTGTGTCCGGTAACCAACTAACTTTTTTCTCGTATCAAGACATTACACGTCGGCTTTTCTTTGTTTATTAGCACAATCACTAGTTAGATGCATCCCAGCAACTGCTAACAAGGAATTGCCCTCTTCTTTTTCTATTCTAGTTATCTAAACTTCGAAATTTTATATGCATTTCACGCATTTAAGAAAAACAAATAAAATTATGGGCGTGGTTCTTTCATATCAAAAACAGAAATTGATAGAGAATAAGATGAGGCGATGAGCTAGTATTATCACCATTGTTGTAATCATGATTTGAAACATATAGAATTATAGACCAATTAGTGTAGATCGATATGTTTTCATTTCGTGCTTTGTCAACTATCCTACGCAGCGATTTGGAAATAAACACTTCAATATTATGTGGGTAAGTCTTAATTTTGTTCAGAATGTCGGTGATGATAACAATTGTTTACCATACTTGGAATTCACGAAAAAACAACAGTCCAAGTTTTGAGTCAAGATTCCCAATATCCGCTAGATTACTCTTTGTGGTACATGTTTAACATCCCAAAGTGCATCACCATTTGGGATCAACGTCTAACCTTTTACTATTAAATGAGAGTAATAAAGACAACAGAGCACCAATGCCCCATAGATTAGGTACACTTTAGAACTTTACTTCTTCGTTGGCTCGACCGTTTAAGCAGGACTGTGTCCCATTTACATTATTATCACTAATTACGTAAGGTCGGCTCTTTTTTATGAATGGATGTAGAAATATCCTAATGGAGTATAGAATATCTCAGGAAAAGCGATATTTCAAGCAGATTTAATTATACAGGGTGGATATTTTGTACTTGTAAAGGACAAATAATGTCGTCACATAAGCACATCAAATTAGCAGAATCATAGTATTTCATAATTTGTCGTCATCAGCACATCAGGCATACAACTACATCAGAATTCATTAGATATCCCCTGGAAAGGCAAAGGCTAGTGATCGCTGACCAGAGAATGTAATTTGTTTGGTATGGTTGCCTCTGTTCGCAATGGATATATCAGTATCTTTTAGGGGATAGGGATCCACTTGTTCACTACTCCGTATTTCTTATGTCCCATTAATTTTCGTGTACTACTTTTGTTATATACGTAACAAGGTTATATATTAACGATACATATCTTAAAATATAGATTCGAAAAAAATTCAAGATCTAGACTTGTATCCAAAAATACATTTATATAGTTATTTTCTTTTCAGACTTTTTCAATTATACATTTTCATCGAAGTTATTACCTCTAATAGTGCCAAAACTTAAAGTAGAGAAATCAATGAGATTCAGAAAGTACTTTATTAGAATTTTAGTAAATTTTCGATATATCATTTCAAATATAATATAGATCTTTTAAAATGGGAAAATAGGCACCCAAACCTGCTTTACCTCACTTATATCTGCCCCACCTCCGAAATCCCTTATCCCACCCGAAATTCCTTCCCCAACCCCAGAAATCTCTTTCTCAATCCCTAAACATTCTTCCCACCCACACAATTGTCTTTCCCGCCTAGAAACTATCACCAAATAACAAGTTTTATTCACCACCAACCTAAATCTATCACCTAGTAACAACCACCAACAACCCAACAAATCGATCCACAACAAGGGAACAACAATAAAACCGCCTATGAAACCATAAGAAACACATCTACCACCTCAAACGGCAACTATCGTCACAAATATGTGAGAGGATGCCTCGGTCGGTGGTGAAGGGTTCAAGAATCTTGCTTGCATATTAGGTGGTGTGTCTAGATGCAAACCAATTGTAACACTCCCGGATTAGGCCTCCTAATTAACTAACAAATTAGATTTTGTTTATAAATAGTCATATTATAAACTCAGCCTCAATCCGAAAAATGTTACTAATGCGACTATCATGTTAAACTAAAATCCACTTTCATAGATTAACTTAATAGAGACAAAGCTTGTTTAGTTGTGATTATCAAAATTGATTTCTTTTTTTAATTTTTGCTGGTAGTTAATATGTATTTGACATGTTACGATTTGGTATATCAAATCTCGTAAGAGTTTAAATGCTTCAACGGAGTACAAATATACATACATAATACATAATAGAGTCCATGTCCGGGTACAACCATAAGTTTGAGTTACGAGTCACAACCCGACTCGATAGGTAAAATATAATAACAATATAATAAAAGATAAAAAATGTGGGTATGCCAAGGGGAATATACAAAAACCATCAACCAACTGCCAACTACTAGTGTATTCGAGCCAAGATATATCGCAAAAGAGCTCGATCCTATATGCATCATATATATCACACCATCCCCTTAGCTAGAACCCTTATCACGCCATATATCTAAACAACAACTCCTAGTCAAAAGCAAATACAACAGTATAAACATTCACGAGTACTCGGATCCACCAAGTCTCCTAGGGGTCGGGGGTTAGATAAGAAAAATAATATTACAAAAATGAGTTTGATAAACTCAGTAAGACCGACTCCAATAAAAAATAAGTATAACACATATAACTTTGTATACAACACATAAAACTCAATCCATACAATATTACCCCATGGTACCATTAGCCAATAACTCGTGCTTTTCTTATTAAATAATAAAAACTTGCAACCCAACAAGACCTATCCGTGCTCTCACGTAAGATATTATATGTTCATCGAACATAGCTCACATGGATTTACAGTAATCTTTCTAAACTCACCTTAATGTGATGTCGCCATCAAGGGATCCTTAGTTATACAAAAGTACACTAATAGTCAAATCACACATTGACTTAATATGACCTTAAGTCATCTCATTTAGGGTATTCGATTAAACTTCGTATCAACCTATGTTCAAATCACACATTGACTCTAACTAAATAATAGTCAAATTATGCATTGACTACTTACATCAAGAGCGAACTCTTTTCTAATTCTGCTTAATATGGTCCAACATACAATATAAGCCCTTGCCCACCAACCCCGATAGTCGTGAGGAAGGAGATTATAATACTACCCCTTTCTCATCTAATCCCAAGGTTAGGAGTTTTTCCCGACCTCCAAAAAATCTAATCAAGGACATTATCCTAATCTATGATGTCCTAAATTAAGAGGTACCAGTCACACGTATGATAATTATGTTCCCATACATAGTCACAAATTATTTTGGCCCGATTTCGCTATTGGCTGGCACTTTTTAAAATTCCCCAGCATGTCAACACCATATGGTATAAGTTTTAAGCAAATCTCTTTTCTACATCAGTATCACACATTTTACTCTCAATTAACCGTTTTACCCTATTCATGACTTCCTAAGTCAACTAGGATAAAATGAATTAAATAAATTAAACTTTGATTTTTTGACAAGTCAACTAATATACACATAGTCATAAAATACTTGGTTCATTAAGTCATTTTTACCATAATATTCATTTGTAATGGTCACCTAAATTAAACAATACAATGCACACCAATTTTAGCACACTTAGCTAATATATAAAATTCTGATCTGGTACACTATTCGAATTTTATAAAATTATGGAAAATTCCGATTGGGCTAATTTTTGCTAAGTCAGTCTACCTTATTGTCATGAATGTCCAGTACAAATTTCATAATTTTTGGAGCAAAATATCCATAAAACGCTGATAGTTTCACAAGCTCTCAAAATGATCCAATTTCCATACTTAAAACAAGTTTTTGACCGTAAATCACTCAAAAAATTGAGCTCACATTTTCTAACAAATCCAAAATAAAGTTTTGAATTCTAAGCCATATAAGTGTAATTATTCTAAGCCAACCCGTAAATTTGTTTAAGTCAATATTATTCTAAGCCATATAAGTTGAAAAAAAAGGAATGAAACGGCAGACAATTCTATCTCCCTTCTCCTCCCTCTCTAAACCATAGCCCCAACAAAAAAAATCTTCTCTAGACCAGGAATGGTCAATTTTTTACCATTCATGTCCTGGATTTCATTATTATGTTTGTTTTAAGCCAATCTAGATTTAATAATGTGGTCTCTTCTCTGTATTTATCCTCTATGTGAGATATTTTTCTTTTCTTGTGGGAGTTTATTTATCCCGTATGTTGGATTATGTTCATTGATGGTATTTTATATGTTCATAAAAGAGGCTTCAGAGCAGCGCTTACAATCGACAAAGTCAGATTAATTTCATTTTTCCAATGCTATAATGGTTCGATAGACTCCCTCGTTGAAGGCTATATAAGAAAACATCGATATGGAAGAGGGCTTGCAGAACGAAGAGTCTCATCTAGCATACAATGGCCCACGGTTTATTGGAATTGAGTTTATTTTAATTTTGTTCTTTGATTTTGATATCTATCGTAGATGTTGTATGGCTTTTAATCCGTGAATTATTTTTATTTTCCAAAAAAAAGTGTAATTATAAAAACATCAGCCACTGACAGTACTCGTACAAACTTGACGAGGGGAATGACATAATCTAAGTGGCTTATTTCTAACTAGTGTGCTTCAACACCTAAAAACTCTTCCAGATCGATACTAAAATAAATCCAAGAGGGATGCAACAGATATGATTACTACGCATTAGCTAGATGACCATTTCAGAGAGATTCCATTTGTTACTATAGATTCAACAAACTTTGGCAAATTGAGAGCGTGGAAAGTCAGAATCAAAGTTATCCGGACTTATTTATGGTCTTTGGCGCTAAGTACAATAACTGAAAACAATCAAGCAAAATGTAGTGATTTACAGTAACCATACTTTGCCAACTGACTACTGCTAGTACAAATTTTCGTCATAGTAACATGCCATGCAGTTTAGCTTGGCCGAAAGCTCTAGACCACACATTCAAGAATCTTGCTCAATTCCGCATGAATCTGGGGAAGTTAGTTTCTCCTAGCCTGCCTCCAGGGGGTGGTCCTTTATAAGGTTATTTGTTTTATTTATTCAATTTTTCGGTTAGCTTTGCACTTTGCAGCTAGTGGTAACTATTCTAATGGTCACCTGATGACCTGAATAGTGGATATAGCATTATCGAGATCCAGATTATCAGTTCGTCAAGTTGTTCATTGGCCATATTATGTTCTATTTCGCCGAAAGAGAAAGCACATTGGTACAACTGTAAACTTGTTCTTCCTCTGAAGCCATGCATTGTTGTCGCTGCAGTGTGCACTTTGATAGTGAAATCAAAGCTCGTGAGTTTTAACTGACAAGAGCTAAGATTCCATAAGAAAGTACTTCATAAACGAAGACAGTAATGATTAAGTACATGTATAATTCTTCATGTTACGTTCCATGTATATGATACTACAAATTGTCCAACTATAAAATACAATATTTCTCTTTATTTCAACAAGAAAAAGAAAAAAAAAAAAAAACAATACAATGCTTCTATAGTAAGGTTGTAAATTTATCTTCTGTCTATCGTTCTACAAGTTAGTAATTAAGCATCTCTATTTCGAACAATCATATATTCATATCTGACATGATATGTAATCATATGCACTGAAATCATCTGAGACCTGCTTTCAATTCAAATATAAACTTTAGTATATATCACAGCCCTGATCATTCCGTTACATCCGAACAAGTTGATCACTAAACTTCGAATTCGGATCCTATATCAAAGCTTAAGACTAGGACAAACTGATTCGTACCTCTGATCAGGCAGCACGGCACATGTAGATGACCAATACGTACAAATGCACAATGAGCTGTTATAATTTAACATATACTATAAAGAAATAAAAGTAAAAACGCACCAGAACTACCTGAAGGCTAGTAGAATCTAGTTTCCCAGTTTGGTATTACACGAGCAAGATTCTTGAATACCACCTCATAGCTTCCGGTCTCCCTGAAATGTATGCCATGCTAAATACTCCGTAACGATTTTGACTGACAGTTCCGTTCAAGCAATGTAGCAAGGCAAAATTCAGGTAGGGCATGTTTTTGCAATTTGCCTATTATAAGAAAAAAATCTGGAAAATAAGAAAAGTTCATAGACTTGATAAACAATAAAAATAACTAAACAATATTAAGTTTGGGAAAATTAAGCAAAGTTTATCTTATATGTGTCAATAATATAAGAAAGGTAAAAAACAACAAAAAAAACTTCCGAAAAAAAAAGTTTCATAAAATTAAGCGAAATTCTAAGAGTTACTGGGAAAAAAATGAAAGTTAAGAAAACATAAGACCAAATAAGAAATTAAGGCAGAATAAACATACATGTCACATACCTTGTCGATGATTGTTTGTTTGAATATAAATATTAAATGGTTGAAGTTTTTTGTCTTAATTTTCTTTTTTTGAAAGAGGAAAGGGGTATATTTCTCATTAATTATTTTTTTTCTCCCGTACTAAATGTAACTACCATTAGCAATACGAAACCAACCATATTACACGAGTTGTTAATGGGCATACCCTCAAACATTGATCATAATCACTACTACAATAGATAAAACCCCTAATCTCCCACATAGAAGAGTTTTCTAGCACCAAAACCCTTAATCCTTGCTAAAATATTCTCTACAATACAGTTTATCGTCCACAACAAAGAAACTCTTGTCAGAAATAGGTACACCAAGCTAAGGTATCTAAAAGGAAGAGACCCCAACTGTACACCTGCAATATATGCTTCATAATATTTCTCTGTATCCCAGTACATAGCCACTTGACGTCATTACAATCATTTTTAACAAAGTGCCACATAACTCATCTACAAATTATAGATGATTCATTTTTAAAGAAGAGCACAAGGCATGCCACTTAAACTCCTGCATGGTTCCTAACTTCCTACTTTATAAAGAATCCTTGAAAGATACTCTATGCAAATGGTGAAAAAAAAGAAGACAAGGCGTCACCCTCTCTAATAATCATGTGTTAATAATCATGTTCTATTAAAACCATCTTTAAAATAATTTAAAGATGATTGGTTTTATATTTTATCGCTTAAAAAGAGTTTTCAGGGATGATTTTGAGACGTGTTTCGGTCCACTCGGGAAAAGTGGGCCCGCCTCTGGAGCTTGGAACATGAATTAAGGTAGTATGGCTCCATTGGTGTTAAAAGTGGTTCTCAATAATACCTTTGGTACTGGAAGAGTAACACTGATACAAGAATTGTTGTCGGCGGTGCTGCAAAGAGTACCAGAGATACACGTTTTGTACTCCATCCTAACGTTTTTTAGAGTTTGATGAGATTATTTTTCTCTGAAAAAAGGCTTTTATTCAACATTTTGGATAAGTTTTTCTCATATTTGGGAAGCTTTATCTCTAAAACTCTCTCTCTCATATTCTAAAATCATTCAAAAGGTCTAACTTTCTCGGGAGTTTGTAGTTTGTGCAAGGAAAGCATTTATTCTAAGTATTGTTCAGAGTCGTGAAGTGTCAAAAGGTTGCAATATGAAGGTCAAAATTCTATACTTTAACCTATAGCATCTTCATAATATATATATTATTTGATGTGTTTGAAAATGTTATTTCAATAATGTCGTCAATGTTAGATTTGTTAAGAAAATCTACGTTTGTTTTTAATCAACCTGTTGCTTTTGGGGTAGAAAACAAGGCAAATAATAAACAATATTAAAAAGGGATTTTCTCCTGTGTACCCATGTACTATACACGAAAATCCAAAATACCCCTGTGTTTTTTCGACTAATCCAAAATACCCCTGAGGTCGATTTTTCGACCCAAAATACCATTAATGACAACGGACGTTAGTTAAAATGTTATTACCGTTAGATTCGTTACTTCTATTACCATTATCTGTGTAATTATCAACTAAATTAAAGGCTTTACAACAAAAAAAACTAAAAAACTTAAGGTGTGAACCTATCCTAACCTTTGGATGTGAAATCAAGGGTGAGGAGTAACCCTTATTTTTCTTTTTTCTTCCCTCTACTCCCTCCTCCTCCCTCCTCCTCCCTCCTCCTCCCTCACCCTCCCTCCTTCTCCCCACCCCTCTTTTCTCCCACCCTGCCCCCTCCTATCCGCCCACCCACCATGCAACCCACCTACCCCAACGAAGCAACCCCAACCCAGCGAGCCAACCCCATCTATGCGAACTACCCCCGTTATCCGCCCCAACCCCGCGACGCCCCACCATGCAACCCACCCTCATGATCTGGGTTTATGGCGGGTGAGGTGTGGGCTGGGTTGCGTAGGGTAGGTCGTGGGTTCGTTGGGCTGGGTCGTGGGTGGGGAGTAGCCTTGTGGGAATGTGGGGTTTTGGGAGGGGGTGGGGTGTGGGTTGGTCGGGGTGGAGGGGTGGGTCGGGTCTGTGGCGGTGGGGCAGTAGGATAGGGGCTAATATTGGTGGGGATGGGGTGGAGGGTCTGGGGTGGAGGGGTGGGGCTGGGTTAAGGTGGTGGGTCGGGTCTGGTGTGGGTGGGGCTGGGGTTATGGGGCGCTGATGGTGGGGGTGGGGAAGAGGAAGGGGACGGGGGGAGTATGAAAATTAAGAAAAAGGAAAATAAATCTCATCCTGTTGGATTAGCTCATAATTAGCATTATAAATAATTTATTTAAGGTATTAAAACAGTTATTGACAATAAACATAACTAACCTAACGTCTAACCTAACGTCCGTCTAAAATAATGGTATTTTGGGTCAGAAAATCGACCTCAGGGGTATTTTGGATTAGTAGAAAAAACATAGGGGTATTTTGGATTTTCGTGTATAGTACAGGGGTACACAGGAGAAAATTAAAAATGGTAGTAGATGGCGTGTGGTTTATAATAAAGAAAGGAGTAAATAAGGGTGTGTTCTTATAAAGAAAGGAGTCAGTGGGTGGTTTATAATAAAGTGTTGAAAAGTTATAGTAAGTGGTGTGGTCTTGGATGGTCTTTTGAGTAAATACGCTTTAGTGATGAGGAACATATGGTAATTTTAATCCTACAAACTTACTAAAAGAGGAGGAAGTTAAAACTTTCTCAAAAGGAAAGCAGGAAACATAGGGAGTACGTTAGATTTCTTGTTTTGTTAGTGTTAGCGCCCTCGTCATCACCCGTCCATAGGGTTTCTAATTCCCTCCCTGTGGATGTGAGAGGCGCTTGAGAACCACCACATAGAGGGAAAGATCCAGTATGGCTAGAGCCCAAGGACTTGTCCTTCAATTTCCATGTTCCCGTGATTATTTATTGCGTGGCTAAGTTCCGATTGCAGGGTTGGAAATCCCGGATGGCAGGGTGTTCTACTTGTAGAAACATAAGGATTGATGACTAAGCTAGTGGTACGAATTGCAACGTGGAAAACCAAGCATGCGCCACCTTTAGTGGCGCAAAAAGGCCCCCTTGCGGTACCCTTGGTAGCGCCTAAGGACAGGCGTGCGCCACCCTTAGTGGGGCCTAATGTTTGGCTGAGCGTCGGCGAGGTTGCGTCACATTAGGTGATGCGGGTCGCAAGGGCCAGTTTTGTGCTTTCTGGTCCGTTCGGCAGCATAAAGCTTGTCACTTTTAAGAAAAATGTTGCACAAAGTTGGTAGTTTTCAAAATATTATCTAACTATTTATGTCAAGGAAATAAAGATATAACCTTAATGTCTTTATGAACAAATATGGTCTAGTAAAACAACTAACCCAAAGACTAAGAATACAAGACATGCACTAAAGCTGCAGCATAAAAGTTGTAAGATGTTGTATGATTTCAATAAAAACAAGATATCCCTTTCAGTGAAAGAGACTACAAGTGAACATAAAATAGATAGAGCAAACAAAGAAGAAAAGTTGAGACAATGACATTGGAATCAATTTTATAGTGACAATGATATGAAGAATCCGTAAAGCAACATTAGAATAACTACTGAATCTCTCCTAAATTGACTGCACATCAGCTTAGTCCTAATACTCCCACAACAAGACAAGTATTTCAAAGAACACATCATGTTTATTTAGCTCAAAGGTTGGTCTATCCACATTAGTCAAGTCTCCAATTATATGACTCAAGCAGGCCTTAAATAGGCCACACAAAAGATTAAGAAGGTAACTCTAGGATGGGATATAAGATATACAAGGAACAATCTCCACTTGAATACCTGATATGATACAAAGCATTAAGCTAGGTTAAGGTACTAAATGACTTGTATATACAAATGATTATAGCTAGATGTGACACATCTCCTCGTGGTCCTCCAATGGATAACCAGTCAAGAGGCTTAGTAGTATTGTGGTTCTGGTCTCCTTGCACAACTTGTTCAAGTGCAAAAAATTACTAGGTTGTTGTCACTATTAGACTAGAGCTATGCGGTCCTATTTTGCTGAATTCATGCTCTTCTATGAAATATCTTATTTGTGAGGCTTGTTATATGTTTTATGACACATCTTTAAGGTAAGAATACTTGGGTGGCATGACACATCAAAAAGTTACGCAAACCTTTCTCAGAATGACAACTTCAATGAACTGAATCATAAAGAGGGTTGCATGTTTGACTAATGGTACGTGCTGCCCTGTGACGTTGCTTTATTTAATCTCATAGTTACTCACGGGGTGTAGTGTTTGCAGCTCTAGTTTTAGGTATTTCAGGCCTTGGTGGTTTTGACTATAGGATGTCTAATAGAAGCCTGAACATGCAAGTATTCTTGTTGTGCAATTAAAAAATGAAAGGTCAAGTCACCCCTTGTATTTTGTAAGAATACGTGAAGTCGGATCCCTGCACGTTGAGTGCATCAAAGGGATTCAACACCGCTAGCTTGACGTGTCTCAAAAACCCTCTGCCTTTAGGATCTATCATGCAAACCGAGAGTATACATGATACATAGATCACAATGTGGCCGTGTTGCCACAATCTGATCCATCCCCTGAATGATTCCTATTATATGCGTATAATAAATTTGGTTTCCAGAGTAAGTTTATCCTGATAGGGCATCGATAGAGATGTATCGCGCCTATTGGTTGCATTGACCTTTTCTAATAGACGTTTTAATTCAGTTTAGTCATCAAATTCATACATGTAATGGAACCTTGGTCTTCTGTTCACACCCTAAATAATCAAATAAAATCATATTTTACTACACATAAAGTTAAAGGTGATAAACTTTGAACATGCATGCAATGGTGTTTAATAAGCATTTTGTGGTCTTATTACTCAAACTGTGCACTATGAGTGGATCCCATATTTATGTGATCATTGTTAGAAAAATTGGGCCGTAAGGAGGCTGACTGTAGGAGTAAAAAGAAGAGTCAGAGCTCTCAATCTGAAGCTTATTTGGTAAAGGAGAAGACATTGGAGAACCCTCCCGTTCTTCTTGTTTGAACGGAGTCTGAAAATGTGATTTTGCAGGAAGAAAACTTGAAGCTGAGCTTGCAGCTTACAATGCTGATCAGATTGAAATGGAGGATTTTACTCCAACAAAAAATATTTTAGGATGGAAAAGACACTCATCAATGGGAGCTAGTTCCAAATTAACTGAGTTTGTAATGAATTAGAAAATTCACTTGTTTAGTTAAATTCAGAGCAAACTGAATCTGATATGTCTGAATAGGATGGAAATGGGGTGGAGGACCCAATTCCTCCTCCATCTACATGATATCTTGCTCCTAAAATATCAGAGGGTTTATTTAAACTTCTGAAACAACAAGAGGTCATTGATCTCTTGTTGAAATTTCAGGTAGATATTGTTGGGATATTAAAGACAAGAGTTAAGGTTAGAAAATTCTCTGGTATTGTTAGAAGAAGGTTAAAGAAGATTTTATGTGATCAATAATAATTATTTACACATCAATGGTTGGATATTGCTTATCTGGAATCAAGATAAGGTGGATGTGAAAGTGATTCAGATGAGTGATCAGTTTATTCATTGTTCAGTTCAGAGCAAGAATTATGGTCTTGTCTGTCATATCACTTATGTTTATGCATTCAATTGTGCTATTGCTAAAAAAGGCCTTGTGGCAAGATATAGTTAATATTGCTAGGAATATGGCTGGTGCTTGGTAATGTCAGGGGGGTATTGATGTGATTCTTCACATGTATAAAAAGTTAAGTAGATCTTCTCCTATTATTTCTGAAATTGAGGACTTTGCTGAATGTTTGTCTATTGCTGGGCTATCTGATTTGCCTGCCTCCGGGGACTCTTTAAGTTGGACAAATGGTCAGGATGGAGTTTATAGGGTATGGTCAAAGCTGGATAGGGTTTTTGGCAACTAGGTTTGGCGTGGTCAGACCTCGAACTGTCTCTATTTTCCTTTGGTTCTTATGGAGTGTCATATCACTCTATTGCAATTGCTACTATTGCTGAGGAAACATCTATTATATTTAGACCTTTTAGATACTTAAATTAGTTGGTCTGAGGATGATAAATTTCATGAGATTGTGAATTCTGTATGGAGTAGATTTGTGTCTGGGTGTAAAATGTTCAGATTGGTGAGTAAGCTTATAATGCCCAAATATGAATTTCAATCTCTTCATGTTGCAAAATATTACAGCATTCAAGATAGAGTTACTAAGGCTAGTTCAGTTGTCAGACTGAGCTTCAGGACTCTCTAGGTGATGCTTTATTGCAATACCAAGTGAAATTATTTTTGTTTGTTCGGTCATAATTGGGATTATTCATACCTATTTTTCTTGGTATTATTTTTCCTTAATATTGCAATACCAAGAGTAGTTGGAATTATTTTTGTTTGTTCGGCCATAGTTGAGGTTATTCATATCTATTTTTCCTTATAATAAAAATAAGGAGACTTTGACGAAATATTCTAATATTTCAGCATTCAAATAAAATTACTCCGATCAAGATTATCATCACAAATAACCCAACCTTGAACACTTTATCATGAAAATGCTTACCTAATAGTCTCCAACCGATAAAAAATCGATTTACCAATCCAGTACAATTCACGAGTCTATTTCACTTCCGTTCAGTTCAATCCACTCCGATAAAAAAATCGACATTTGTTTTTACCCCATTATCCCCTCTATTTTACTCCAATTAACGAGTTTACCCTCATCTTTTAGCAACAAAATAACGATAACGCCTTGTTAAAAGATGGGATAATCCCGTTACAACCAATTAGACCTGTTCATTGGGCCGGGCTAAATCCAAACGGGCCGAGCCAGGTCATAAAGAAAGTGTTGCGGGCCAAAGCGGGTCGGTGGCGGGTCACAAGAGTTTCATACTAATTTTTCATTTTTGCATAAATTTTGACCCGTCATGACCCGCCCTGACCTTTTAGAGGCCCGACCCATTATTACAAATTGCGGGTCGTGACCCGCTAAAAAATGGGACGGGCCCGGGCTTTTAATGGGGACCCACCCCCATTGAACAGGTATGCACCCACCAATAGCTACGAGTGAAAGATCATTTCTCCTCGAAACAACAATCAACACTGAAGCTGAGGTTTTACCAAAGTAGGGTTCATAATAGTTCAACAAATAACTCAACATTTTCTCATCTTAAGACACACAATTTCCACCATTGGAGTTCAACAATGAAGACCCAAGAATCAAGGAACAATGAAACCCATGATCGAGGAGAGAGATGGGGCCCAAAAGCAAGCAATATGAAGAAGAAGAACATGCAGAGGTTGGGTGGTTCTGGTCTCTCTCTTGAAGCTTTTGCCAATGCCAAGTCCAAAAACAATGGCTATAATCCTGCTCTTCTAAGTATGTTCTTTGCTCTTTTCTGTAAAGATGTGTTCTTTTCTTCATTTCTTGTTGTTTTTTGTTTCTGGGTGTTTGAAAATATGTTGGGTTTTGGGGGTTTGGTTGGTTTAGTGTGTAGGATGAAGTGTGACGATTTCTGGGTTTTAAGTGGTTTTTTGAGATATTGGTAAAATTGTTTGTTATTTAGTTTTTGGGTTGTACTTTGTGGTAGAAGATTACTAGTTTGATGAATGGAAAGACTTGTGGAGAGACGGTCGTTTTTTTATCGTAATAGTAGACGGAGCCATGCTGGCCCAACAATTCGACTTGGGAAGGTTGAGTTGATTTAGCTTGGGAGCTCGTCTTTAAGCTTTTCTAAGAATTTTGGTTTGATGAATGATGAATGAATTTGAACTATTATGGTTTAGCTTAGCTGTGTGCTAGAGGTGTAATGAATTGTGGCGATGTTGCGAAGGGATTGTTTGAATTCTTATGTAGGAGTGTAAATTTATAGGGGGGACTGATGAAATGTTGAGCTGGCTTTAGGTTGTTGTGGACTAACACAGTCTTACTAAGCGTTCCCGGCACTTCGTATTTGTTGTGATATAGTATTAATAGCAATTTCATGGTGTGGTTTGATATTGAGCACTGATATAGCTGTAGTTTGTTGCGGCTTGTCGCCTAGTAGGTAATGGTTTTAAATTAAAGAATAGGAACCATAAGGGTTGTAATAGGGAGAACCATGAAACTTATCATGTAAATGTGGAGTGACAGTAAGGGTTTGGGCCACTGGAAAGATTGGGGCTTCTGGATGTTGCCTGGGTAAAGATTGCACCACTAAAGATTGTAGTACCCATTTGGAAGGTTTGTAAATTTAGGTGGGAAACAAGTTTATCTTATGTGAAGACTGGATGAATTCATACAGCGGGAGATAGTTGTGAAAACGACACAAGATCAACTAGGAGAGGGGCGCGAGGTTATTCCAAGGGAGAATGGACTGAAGATGACCATGTAATTGTCAAAAGTAGACAAGAAAAACGAGCAGCCTAAAATGGCGCACATGGCATGGAAGATCCGAACTTACAAATTAGGAAACCCCTTTTCCCCTATTAATCCAAATCTTGAAAGAGTAATTGAGTTTGAATATGAGTCTAATACCTCTGGAAAATCATGCTGCAGAGCTGCACCACTTTAGAGATGGAGTGAGAAGGTGGAGGAAATTGGCTGACTTGGGGCATTCCTGCAATAGTTGATAAAACAGTAAAGGGGAAGGAGAAGATATTGAAAGGAAACTGTTTTCAAATTGTACAGGAGAGGAAATATAGCTTCAAATAGTCGTATATTTTATAATTCTTTGAAGAGGCAATGTCAACATCGATTTGTGGCAAAAGATTGAGGCTGAAAAGTCATGACATTGACGAAGTTTTAACAAACTTAAGTTTATCATTCCAGATTAGGAAGGCTTTAAATGGCCCTTGATCCCGATCCTGGCTGGGATGCCTCAAAAAGGATTGCACGTGAAAAAATTGTTGGTAGTTAGCATAGGGATGTGGGGATGGGGATCATCACGTCTCATTAATGGATTTGAAAGCTATTTGAGGATATGGGTCAATTTTGGTAATCATTTGCATGCTTTACCGTCTGATTCATTTTTGTCTTCTAGTGTGATCCAAGGACTGTTGTCCAACTGTAGCTGGGTTTGTAGAGAGAAAATCTACTCACTGCTCAAATGATCGACCATCAGTTATCTACCCAACAAGTTTAACAGTCGAAGGAATTTCAAAAAGAGACTAGACTGTGAGACTGTGAGTATGAGTAGCGTGATTCCTATCATGAATAGCACAGTTAGAATTAGGCTTGGTTGGTGAGAGGTCTCTTTAAAAGCATGATCATCAGCTGCACTCTTATCTGTTCTGGTGTGCACTGGTCTGAAGGACATTTTCTTGCTTGGGGTAGTATGACATCCAAGGGGGTAGGATGGTTTATAGTCTTTTAATATGATATGGAAAGGATTTTTTGGGTTCTATAGCTAGGAAAGGTTAGAAAAGTGTAAGGGGCATGTCTCCTAGGTTGTGAGCTATAATTGTTTCATGTGTTTTGGTTTTGCACTAAAATGGTTTTGTTGTTCAAAAGAAAAAGAAAAAGAAATACCAAATGTTTTCACTTTTGTGGATAAGCACACTAGTATGCTACGCTTTATAAACATACGATGACGAGGTTCCTATAAAGATACTAGCATCTTTTTCAATTTTTTTCTCAAAACCTCGAGCACCATAGGGTCCACAGTCCCACAATTGGTCATTGCAATTATGTTAAGTTTGGTGATAAATGAAGCACGGTTACTTCTAACCATCACCGTTTCCCGTACCCGCACCCGTTTCGGAAACCCAAAAACATTTAGGAAACTTGGCTCTTATATTGACATGTATATTGATGCATATTTTACTAATATTTTCTTCTAATTTTTGATGAGTAAGTTGTTGTGGCTAAAAAGAGTACTATAATTTGACTACATAATTAGTTCATTTTGAACATACTTGCATTTATATTTCCGATTTTCTTTTTTCTTAAAGTTTCCTTGCCATACCCGTACCCTTGATTTTAGAGAATTCCCATTTCCCCGTCCCCACACCAGTACCCGAACCGGTTTCTGCGCAACATAAATAACTTCCAGAATTGCAAGGTGGTTACTTGCTCCTTGAACAAACGAACAGTTAGCCAGACATTCAAGCCAAAGCCTCGAAGTCCAAGGTCATTTCCGGTAATTATTTGATCGTTTTTAGAAACCTTTGCATCGTATCGCTCCCACGCCTCCTCATTGTAATTGGTCATTTTGACTGAACTGGAAAGGCTGAACTCCCGTTTGGTCTGCTTTGATTTGGATTTTGGGACTATGGATTTCAGCTTTTATTTCCAGTTTGGGTAATTCGAATTTCGTTATCTCTGAGCATGCTCCAATTCTCAAGTTTCGATTAGGATTTACAAACAAGGCAGTGGAACTGTCAGCTGATGTTAAGAAGAGTTATAGCTTAATAGAGCAACCCTATGTTAGTAACCTTTCTAGATAAACCCAGTCTGGGATTAAACTCACCGTTGGTTCAGTAGCCTGACAATAGAACACAAAACAAATTTTCAAATTTGGAGGTTTAGGAAAGATGCGGTGGAATCGAATTGGTTAGCAGAATAGGAAATGAGTTTGAATTACAGACATCTGGAGTTTGGGAAACATGGATTTATTGGGAGTTGGTCAAAGAGTATCAATAGTAGAGTTGTTTGATGATCCTCCACCAAATATTTCAGAGAGAGAGAGAGAGGGGGGGGG
>CAAKMY010034690.1:0-10800 GCA_901111285.1 Corrigiola litoralis | reverse complement strand
AAATACTTTTATGTGATTATAATTTTATAATTTTTATAATTATATTTTTTGATATATTAACGGTCAAAGTATGACCCCAAATAGTGTCAAAAGTCAAATGCAAAGAATTGGTAGAAATGAAGGGAGTATATGTGATAGTTAGCTATGATTGGCTAATGGAGTATTAGCTATTCAAATTCATAGCTGCACTCTTTTTCCCTCCCTTCTTCCACAGCATACGCCTCGAGTTATCGGAGACATACCTGATCCCGGTGATGCAACATTGGACCACGATCGGTTAGCCGAAAGGTAGAGACTATCTCTGTACTGCATAATTTGTGATGTTAAATTATGTCTGCTGTAATTCAACTAATGTATCTCCTTTTGCAAGTCTAATCATGTCTGTTGAAGTATGTACCATATTGAATTCTAGTGACTGGAGTAATTAAGTGAAAAGCGCTGGGAATAAAAAAAAGTATGCCATGATGAATTACCCTGCAACTTAACTCATTTGGTCATCCATAATCAAATTGCATGATCATGTACACACACAAGTAAAAGTGGACCTGCATTTGCATGTAAGAACATGCTAAGAGGTGTTGTTTATAATGATTTTTAGCTCTTCCATTTCTTGAATTATTGTGCAGTCCCTTGTATTACTTGTCCCCTTCTTAGATTTCGGAGGGAGTTGCTGAGAGACTGAAAAAAAGTTAGAGATTTCCTTTGGCTGGGAGCAGAGAGGAGAGAACTACGTAATTTGACCAGCTACTGGAGACCTTTTGTAGACCCAAGGGGAGGGGGATATGCTGGTGTTGGATTATCTAACTGGAAGGAAATTTGCCTTGGTATTTCCTCTTACGATGTGTCTGCCTGTGAAGCAAGTGCTAAAAAAAGATACGTTTAGAACGGCCGACTTTTCGGCAACAATATTGCCAAAGCCCTACTCTCGTTTCTACTTCTACTGTTTTCCTCGATTTACCATTTTCCTGTTTCATTTTCCTATTACTTGGAACCTCCAGTTTAGGAGTCCTTAGAATTGGCAATTAGGAGATTTGCTAATCAACTGAATGGACGCTTGTGCGGTATAAACTCAACGCTAACAAACCAACTACATATTCAGAGACCGAACAAGGGATTGTCCTCTAACATATGTCTTCTATAAAAGGAGGAAGAGGAAAAGAGAGAGGTTACCGATTCTCAATTCTGGGAGTTGAAGGTTTGGGTATCTGATCCTCAACCACCAGTCTATAAGTCTATAAGAGCAAGGAGGGTTGGTTGACATATACCTTCTTGTGCTGGTGGAGAAAGAGGCAGCTAATTGTTTGTCATTGCAAGCTTGCTAATGATCTGTTGCAACAACTTGTAATGCTGCTGAGATAGAATGGACCACTTTTGTTTTATTTGCTAGTTGTTTGTGTGAGCTACTGAGCTTTGCTGGGAAGAAAAAACACAAGGAGATTTTGTGGTAGTCTGTTTGATGGCCATCTTGTGGGTGTTGTGGTTTGATACGCATGGGGATATTTGACTTTCTAGCCTTTGTAATTTGCTGATTGTGGCGTCTCGATGGCATTCTCCGTCTGATGCTTAAATAGCTGGGTTACGATTCTCTTTTTGTTTCTAAAGGAGACTTCAGCTCCTCTTTTAATGTTTTTATTATTCTGTTGTTTAGTTTTATTTTTTAACTGATGAAGTAACCAATAGACATCGTCTTATAACTTCTATTAATAGGAGGGAGGGGGGGGGGGTGTGGAGGAGGGTGGGTGGGTCCTACATGGTTCCTCAATAGACAGTGGCATATGATTGTAAAATTTAATCATTTTTTGATCCACAAATGTGGGACTTGAACACATGTCCTATTTTACACAACACTTTACCAAGACTTGAAACTACTATTGAGCCAATGAACTAGTTACAATATAAGTGTCAGCTTTTTTTTATATTTGAATGAAATACTTCCAGCATTACACATTTCTTATATTTTCCCAAAATCCGTGGGGTTTGGTTGTATCCCCTTAAACGCCCCTAGATCCGCCCCTGTCATTTGATACCTGTTGGTTTGTCCTGTCTAAGCTAATTTTATTCTATAGTCATCATTTGATTGACGAGTTCCAAATTCGATGAAGAATTTTCTTGCTAGTGTTATGATGGCATATGATTGTCTGTTCTTCTAATTCAGATTAATCACATACGGCTTGGCTGAATTGCAGATTGAAGGAGATGGAAATTGCCAGGTTAGGCTAGCGAAATCCTGATATGTCACTTGTTTGTGTAAAATCTTGCATGTCTGTCTTTTTCCTATTGTTGCTGCCGATGATTCTTCTTGCTAGTTAGTTGTTGAATGTGTCACGACCAATGTGTAAGAGACAATGAACCAAAGTTACTTATCAAATTATATTACTATAAACTGGAGTCGATCACGACAAGAATCATGCAATAATTGTCCATTGTTAAAATAGATTTATAGTTGAGAATGCTTACAGAGTGTTTCTAGGCACTCTACTATAAGTGGGTTGCGAATCATTCGTTGCCCCATCTTTCTGAATTATTACTATCACTATGACTTAGAGGTAATTCCTCAATAGTAACATATTTGACCAAACCATCAAGCATATTTTCTACTATAAATGAAAGCGGTACATGCACCAAGAATAGCAAAACCGCCAATTTGGGTTTGACCTTATTGGCCGAATGGGTTTTGTGGCATAATGTTGTGAAGTTTCTCCCAATGTGGCAATCATAGTGAAGATTGTTGTGAAAATGAATTAGCTCATCCTCTACCACCTTCTTGACCTTGGGATGCCATTCTTTTTCTTTATTTAAATTAATAACATTTTTTAGGGATTTTTAAATATAAGAAATTTTTTAAATTACTACTGCTTATTTTACTAATTAGGATATAGGAACCTTCAAAAAAAAAAAAAAAGTTAGGATGTAGGAACAATAAGAGTTGAAAGAGTATGAATATGAAGAGAATGAGAGAAGAAAATAGATGAGTCTGGGAAATATTGGATGGAATGGATGGGGTAATTACAGGAAATTAGGAAGGGTAAAGAAAAGAACCACCCCCCCCCCCCCTCCTCCCCCACATTGCTGCCCCTGCCCTGCTGCCTGAAGTAGCTGTTGGGCGTTCAATGGTCATGTTTTGATCGTTTGGAGTCCAACAATAAAAGATTTCAAATTCGCAGAAAACCGGGCTAATCTGGGCCTGGCTCGACTCGTGGGTCTGTTCTGATCCTGTCGGTTCGGGGCCTGGGTCGATACCAGGTTCAGTCTGTGTCTGCCTGAGCCACTTTTTCTTTATTTTTCTACTCGGCACCGGCCCAGGTGCGAACCGGTCTATAGAAAAAAAAGATAAATTGGCCCACTGACCAGCATTACTGGGAGTTGAGAAAAAGTTCCAATTGCAACTGACAACTCATTCATTCTGCTTTACAGTTTCGAGCATTAGCAGATCAGTTGTTTCACAATCCAGACTATCATCGGCATGTAAGAAAGGAGGTTGTGAAGCAGGTTAGCTGCACAGTTCTTTTGACAGTTTTTTTTTTTTGAAGTAGTACGTGAACGGGATTTTTTTTTCTTTTTATAACTGAACTTTGTAAGTCAAATACAACAAACTCGAGAACGATTGAATGCATGTGGCATGAATATGCAACGAGGATAAGAGCATGGAAAAGCATCAGTGGGAGACAGTGTTGGGTCTAACATATGCAGTTATGGACACAGCTGTCCTCTTTGTAGCTTGCGATTTTGCATAGAGGAAGATATGATCTTTAATATAGTACGAAACACCAGTATCCCTTGACAAGCTTGTTCAAATGTATGTGAAGAATTCGTTTGAGATAGGCGATTAATCTATTTACATTGTCTGTTAAAGAATACTAATGAAAATTGGAAAAATCCTTATCGTATGACAGTGCCAAGGCCCTTATGGTGCGAAGTATGTGAAAAAATGCTTTTGGCCCCTTTCTGTAAAGATATCCTAAAGTGTTAGCGATGCTGTTATTGTTCTTGTGATGCACTGAATAGACAATTGTCTAGCGACCTTTTACCTTCTTAGTAGTTAGCGTAGTTCTTGTGATATTGTTGAATCCCTTGTACATCAACAAAAAGAAATAAAGTTTAGATATTTATCACTGGTATCCTTAATTCTCTATTTGCTTATGCTTCTCAGCTAAAGAACTGTAAGCAGCTATATGAAGGCTATGTACCAATGAAGTATCGAGATTATTTGAACAAGATGAAAAGGTTGAATTGTTACGGTTATTTAGGTTTTTTATTAGTTCTAAACTTGTTACTTTATTGCTGTTGCTTACTGAAGTCATATTCATGTTCATAGAGCAGGTGAGTGGGGAGACCATGTCACCTTGCAAGCAGCTGCAGATCGAGTAAGTAAGCTGTCTGCCTTGTTTAGTAGTATTAAAATTGGAACGACGGGCACTTTCTGCCAGCTTTGAGCTTTGTTTGTAAAAAAACAGCTTTGAGCTTTGTTTGTGGAATGCAATGGTGCATTTGTATTTGGGTTGTGGTCTGTAATACTCATCTCATGTGACCTGTAATATTTGGATTTTGATCTGCCAGCACACTTCGTCCAAAGTGGGTAGCCAGCAGGATGATTGTTTTTATGTAACCCTTGCAAGACAACCAATGTTTACAAATTGGACCTGTCTTGTGAGCTTTCCAGTCTTGTATAATTGCATGTCTGATTTGATTTGAACTATCTACTACTTCAAAGGGTCGTATGAGCTACAACTGAGGGCTATTCCTTCTAAAATGAAATGGTTTTTTATATAGTTTCTTAGGCTCATTATTGATGTGTTAGCACTTTGAGTTCTTCACATACCTGTTCCAAGTGATACTTTGATATCAGTGAGAAACTTTAAATCTAATGGAGAATCACAATACTTTTTGACCACTTAGGCTTCCAGTAACGACATTGTGGATGGTCTTCTGAGGGTGGGGAAAACTTTCCAAATAGCTAAATTTTACTTGGCATCATTCATCGTACCACCCAGTGTTCTATTTCCTCTCACCAGTTTAATGGATTTGTCATATGGGCCTTTGTGAAACTGTCTTAGCAGCTTTGATTGCATTTGTACAGTAGCTCAATTCATCTCGGAAGATACTAGGACATATGAGTCAGTAGAAACCAATAATCCATGCTGTATGCTATACTGATGTCTTCATGTACTAGCAAGCCATAGTAGCTACATAGACGAACTGTGTGAAATAACGAACTCATAATGATAATTAGATACTGATTGATACATGCCTCAACTGCACCTGTCATGATGCTGCTATGATCATCATGCTTCACGTAACCATCTGGTCTTAGTAAGCTCCTCTTCCAGGTAACCGGACACCTTTTGTGAACAGCAGCTACCATTCCGGTTCCGTTTATAGATTGCTGATATCTTCTGTTCGGATGGGGAAAGGGGGGGGGGGGGAGTGGAGGTTGGTAAATAACAGCTCTTCTAAGTACATAAGTGACAGTCCAGTGGTGTTGAATAATGCTATGTGATAATTGGTGAGGGTATTCTATGCTCGTCATCTTTGACCTCCAAATGGAGCTTGGTATTGCCACTCTTCAATGAGTAAACAACTGTAAAGGTTTAATCTGCATGTAACCAAATATAAAGGTCACATGACTTTAGAAATGGTTTTCTATCGGATGATCTTGTCGTTTTCAATTTAATGAAGCATCCTTCACTAAGGAATCTACCAAAGAGAAGGCCCTTGTAAGGGTGTTTATAATTAAAAGAGCTCACATTACTCTAATTGCAGAAATAGGAACTGACATTATGTTGCCTGGTCATTACATGTCAGTGTCTTTTAGATTCATTAAATCACCGGCAGACTTAAGCTCATAATCATGAATGTATAAAATATTCGTTACAAATTTGCATTCTGAAATGATGATCCAGGCTTTGCTTGACATGTGCCTTAGATGCGAGATAAGTGATCTGTGGAACTGTTGGAACGAAATGCTATTTCATTGTTGTGCTCTTTGTTAATGAGATGGATGTCTTTGTGGATCTTAGGATAAGTCCTTTCATGCTGTTGCGTGTATGTAGTGCTTATGATATCTCAAGATAGAGTCGGGAGAATAACACCCCTGCGCCAATAATTTTTTACTTTTCGATTCTTTGGTCGTAATTATATGCAAGAGGTTGTTTTTGGAGAAAGTGGTGGATTCATGTTTTAATTTATGTGCAGTAAAATTGTAGAAACAAAATTCTGGTAGCTAAATTGTTCTCCTGGAGTTTCCAGGCTCTTGTGGTGATAGGTTTTGACTATTATTGTAATTTTATGTGCAGTTTGGAGCAAAAATATGCCTGGTGACCTCTTTTCGAGACACTTGCTATATTGAGATCTTGCCTTTTGATAAAAAGTTCTCTAGAGGTAAACATCTTATGCTTAACAAGCGGTGCTTTTTTTAGTGTTCTGTACTTTTTCTCACTTCATTTGTCATTAAGTTGAAAGTGATATAGGCCCAAAAAGTATTTGCATAATCATGATTCATGATTGTTCAGGTAAAAGAGGAACCAAGGTTAAGGATTAGTTGCATCCTTTAAGTAATTGTTATGCTTATAGACACTGCTTTATGCTTGCTGGATGGAGTTGCCTGATCCATAACTTTATAAGTTGAGTTTGTGTCGTCAATTTAACTCATCTCACAAGGGTGATGGATTATTTATTTATCTATTATGGCATATTAAGGACTTGGGGTGTGCACTTGAGAAGATAAACGCTGGCAAGAACGTAAATCCTGTCATGGCAATTACCCTTCGAAATTTTCACAATTCAACTATTCTGCACCTTATTCCTAGGTGGATAAGATTGCAGATTCCGTTGATGGATAGCTCAGTACATCTGAATGTTTAAATTGGGATTATTTTCTTTTATTTTTTCTTAAGTAAGTTTAAGTTTCCCTTGTGGCTCTCCAGATTTGATTTTTTTCTTCTCATAGAAATTTCCCTCAAGCAACATGAATTTGTAGTAAATGTAGCTATGGTAAATGTCAATGACTTCTGAGGTCCAACTATGTCCCGCGTACTTCTGTAAATCTCTTAATCATCTGTGTCGCCTTCGGTCAATATTCCAGTTGGAGATAATTGCTGAATGGTTAAGCTTCCACCTCCAAACATTGAGGTTAGGGGGTTCGAGCTTGACCGCTCCAAACTCTTTGTTGGTGGGGGTTTTCTTGACTAATAGCGTCCTTGTGATTCTTATGACTAGTTTCCAGGAATTGGGTTTCCTGCTTTCCCTGAGGATCAGAGGCGTGATGCCCTGTAGGGCCACTCAACTTCCAGAAAGAAAAGAGATGAATTTGTCTAAAAACTTGGCTGAATCTTTGTCCTTTCTTTTCTTCCCTGAGATTTGTGTGGTCCGTTATTGGAGAAGGATCTATATACCTTACCCTGCAAGACGAGATATAGCTTATAGAAGATACTTCGCATCCCCTTCCTAGTTATTACTTGATTACAGTTCATTTTATGGTTCAAAACAGTAGACAATAATTACGAAAGCAAGAACTACGAATAGTATGGCCATTTGGTTCTTGGAGATCAGCAAAATTAGTTGTTCTGATATTTGCACACATAGGAGGCACTGCAGTGTATTAGATGTTTTAAACTGATTTACTTGATTTTAGTTCAGTTGATGGTTCCAAAACAGTAGACAATCATGACGAAAGCAAGAACTACGAACGATATGGCCATTTGGTTCTTGGAGATCTGCAAAATTTGTTTTTGTGGTCTTGGCGCATGTGGGAGGCACTGTAGTGTATTAGATGTTTTAAACTGATTGGATATCTTGAATAGCATCATTTTAGAGTTTGATTGCTGCTAGCTACATCTATATGTTTGACTTGGAAAATTTAACATGTTCACTTTTATCTGACGGGGTCGTCTAGTTGACCTTCGTTGTGTCGGTATCATTTTCTCTTATTTCGCAAATCGGGGGCAACCCATGGTGGTGGTGGTGGTGGAGGTGGTGGTGGTGGTGGTGGTGGGGGGGCACAGGGATGTATGAACGACTGTTATATTTGTCTTATTCACCCGAAGCAAGTCAAGTACATGACTTTCCCTGGAGTTATCTTCAATGTGCAAGTAAGCATGTAACTGCTAATCCTAATTCTATGTTACCTTAGCTAAGACCAACCCAATTTCACTCTACGAGAATAATAAAACCAAATGGGCCGGTCTAGATATAAAGTAGGTTTGGTGCTTTTGTTGATGTTCTCTAATATTTTAAAACCCTTTTATTGAGGGCTACAGTAATAATGTGGCTACTTTAGGAGAGGTTGGTTAGCTGCCTGAAATCCGTTCTACTTCTAGCTGTATAGTTCGAAACTTGCAATTTCATTAATACAATGCCTTCATAGTCCATACACTTCTAGACTTTGCTGTACACTGCAGAAACTGAAATGACAACTAATTCTACTGGTTCTGTAACTTTCAGTTCACTTTAATTTATCTACTAGCTGCTACAGTCATCTTACAAGTTCTTTTAATATGCTAAGAAATTTGGCTGAGTTTCTGGAGCGAAGTGCACTACAACTCGCTGTATGATACTGGAGGTAATGAGCTATTACAAAACCATGTCCCTCCTGTTTACACTTGCCTTTTGCTGACATTGATTCCTTGGCGATCTCGCATGTTTTGCAACAGATGTACCAACAAGGATACCAAGGAAAAAACTTTGGCTGTTTTAAAGTTTCTTGTGGTGACCTGCAGCTATAAATTGATTTAAGATTGGCTGTTTTAGAGTTTCTGGTGACCTGCAGCTGTAAAATGACTTTGACTTTAGTAGTTAGTAGATGCATCCGGCTAGTCCTTTCAGGACATTGTTTTTAGCTGTATTCACACAGAGGTTCTGGATTTAATGTGTATCTATAAATCTACATGTATCTTACTTACTGATTATATACATCTCTGCGATTCTCTCATATCCTTACGTGAAGTGATCTCCATCTCCTAACCTGCGGAGTGTACCTTAGGCTATCAGCAATGTAAAAATGATAACATTCTTATATTGTTGGGAAGTCTTAGAAGAACCTAAGGTCAAAGGAACGACCTAGGGTCGTACAAATTAAGAAGAGATGTGCGTATACAACGTTTATCAAATGAACAGGCTCATGCATGGGTTCCAGAAATTTTGTGGTAGGGGTGTTCATCTTTTGTTACCCGAACCGGAACTCGCTTTGGGTCGTTTGACCGAAAAATTGGTTAGGCCGTTTCTTGAACGGTAATCTAATCATTAATAATCTAGATCTATCAGTTCGGTTCAACGGTTAATGTAATTGTATGCAAAAAGAGTTTGTCAAACAATACATGTTTTGTTCTTCCTACAAGAACGACCTAGGTGGAGGATGGGATGACCACCATATAAGGACCTTAATGGGAAGGATAGATGGGGGATAATATGGGGTGATACAGAAATGGGTTAAGAACTTAAGAGAAAAACTATGTAATGTGTCATTCATTGTTTAGTCCCATGTTAAAGCAAAACAAAAATATATGAAAAATAGTTAAAGGGCTCGTTTGGTATCAGTGTTGGTTTTCAGTTTTCAGTTTTTTTGAAAACCAAGATCTAGTTTTTGAAAATCAGAAAAAGTGGTTTGCAATTTTTAGTTGTCAGTTTTCATTTTTGATGTAACATTTATACAAACAACTAATTTTNNATTTAAATTTGTATATACAATCATTTGGTAACTAAAAACCAAAAACTGCAAACTGCAGTGATACCGAACGAGCCCTTAATGTCCGGTTACGGTTCAACGGTTCAACGTTGTCTCTGAAAATGCGAACCGTATTTGAACCGTCAGTTACTTATATTTTGCACTGTGGTTAATCACATCGCTTTTTCATGATGGTTAATTATATTGTTACAAAATGTGTTTTTTTTTTTGTTTCGATTTTTCTACACACCCCTATTTTGTGAGCTTCCCCCTGAACTCCCCCCCTCCCTCCCTCCACCCTTTTTTGTGTAACGGGTATATGTTAGGTATATTGTATAATTATTAGTGTGACGGTCTGTCCTCTCGGAGGGCCGAAACCTTGGAGTTTAGAGACACTAAACGCCGTATGGTAAATAAAGGTCTACAATTAATTTACCAATATAAAAAACACATGCATTTTATTTATCAAGCAGCGGAAGTCTTTAAATAAAATACTTAACAAACTTTGAAAGTCGAAAACTCATAAAGTATTACAAGACAAATCAAACTTCAAATACATTTAATGTTCCCAAACACATGGAACATGAAATAGTTTCTCAAAAGCAAGAAGATAACTGGAACAACTCCGGGGTAAGACTGGAAAACCCTTCCACAATGACTTGCTACTCAAGCTGGCCTTTTACCAGAAACTGTACTCCAAAACACCACAGAGTATAGGTTTCAGAGAGGGAACAACCCAAAACATTTTAAGTGTCAGCGTTGCTGAGTAAGAAGAATGACTAAACCATGCAAGGCATGCAGAATAATAGTAAATACATGATATACCAATACATGCAAACAAAGTACATAAGACATACATACAAAGACTAAAAATGTCACAATACTGTCCATGATCAGGGTCCTACCCCTTTACACATCCCTAGAGGTAACGTACATTGTCTATAAACTTAAGTGATCACCTTCCCTCGTAATGATCGTAGGAGCGTCATTACGGGAAATACTATAGACGAGAGAGTCCGGGTTCCTCTCTCAAGAAAATGTTACTCTAGTGACAAACTATAGGGATCAGCTATAGTTTAATAAGTGATACGAGACATGCATACAATATAGGAAAGCAATAGATGCATACATTCATATTCATA
>CAAKMY010034683.1:177-23495 GCA_901111285.1 Corrigiola litoralis | reverse complement strand
AGTAGGCTGCCAAGCTTAAAACCCTAGCTGGCATAAGAACTCCCGTCAAGGGGCAATGAGGCTAGAACATGTAAATCCAAAAGAAAATGAGCCAAGAATGCAGATAGAAACAGCCCTCAACAGGGGCAAAATACCAATACAAATTAGGAAACAAATAGATTCTGCCTTGGCAGCAGCCGCCCTAGCATCCTCAGCGGCCAGCACCCTTTCATTAGCCAACGCCTGGTCTTTCTTCACAACCTCCAGATGGCCAGCATCTTGGTGAGCTTTGGCTACTACTCCACGCAGTAGATCCGCCTCTGCAGCTTTGTCCTTAAGCTGTCGCTCTAGGGAAATCCCAGCCACAACTGCCAGATACGCAGCCTTACCAGCCTGCACAGTAGCAGGAGTATGAGGAGGAAAGTACGTTAAGGATGGGAAGCTGGAAACCACTGAGAGGAGAGAGGTACATGAGCCAACTGATGGCAGGCAGTGGCGAAAGGAGCGTTCAATTGAGTCCTAGCACTCGTCCCCATGGCCCATTTCCTCCACACGGAGCCCCGCAACCACCGGTTTCCTGGGCACCAGGGGATAGACCGCTGGATGAAGCTGGAGGACAGGATCCTCCACCCAATCATCAAGCCTGGGATGAAAGCCGCTGGGGGGAGCATCCCACGAAGACCCAGGGTGAATGAAATCCTGCCCACTGGAGAAGTGGGGGAAGGACGCACCAGGGCAAGCCCTCTTGTCCCTGTGCAGGTTGGGTGGTGAAGCCTCGGGGCTGGTAGGGATGTCAATGACCTGATTGTCAGGAACCCGCCTTTTCCGGAAGGTAAGAAGAGCCTTATCAGGGGTGTCCTCCTCCTCAAAGATGGTATGACGTGGTGCAGGAGGAAGGTCACCAAGGAGAGACCTGCTGGCCTGAGCATCCAGATCGGATCCAGCGTGCAGCTGGATCATATTGTCAGCAGGATTAGTGAGGCTGGTAGAAGATTGGCCCACCTCAAGTCTAGGGGCAGCGCAGTGGAAGCAACTGGGGCTGGACCCGTTCTCCCCCTGGCCCGGTTCCTCAAGATAGGCACCTCCTTAGGCAGATCCTCAACCGAAAAGCCAGCCGTCTCCTCTAGGGTGTACTTGCGAAGGCTGGGGTGAGCTGCTGGTGGGTCAGGTCTGATCCAGTTGTCGCTAGCGTCCAAACCCAGAGAGGCTCGCCTGGTGTCTCCCCAGGAGATCAGCCTCCTGCTCTCTGAAAAACAGAAAACAACAAGTTAACAAGGGAACTCAAAACATAAGTAAAGGCTTAAGCATGAACAAAAAGAGCCTGGGGCTGGCCCCAGCCAGCCAGCTTACCCTCGTTGTAGGCTGGGCTTAGGCCAACCCAGACCAAGACCTCCTCGTTCATAAGACTGGAGAAGTGGGGCAGCCAGTTCTTTGGCCTCCTGATGCCCGTAGAGCTGGTCACCACATCAAAGTGGGCCAGGGCGTCCTTCTCCCTCTCATCCAACAACTCTACGAAGTCGTTGTTCCGGGGCAGCATCCTCTCTGGCTTGATCCAGGGAATCTCCTGGACATTCTGCCTGAAGGCTAGAGGCACATCCCACCTCTTAGGGTCATCCATGTTGAGACCAGTAGGCACCCTCAGCCATAACCACCGGCCTTTCCAGCCCTCAGGAGCCTCCACCTTGGGCCAACAGGCCAACTTGCCGGGGGTGACATGCAATGGAAACCAGCCCTTCTGGTTCTCCCTACCAACATGCAGCTTGAACATAGAGCGGAGCGCAAGGTCAGGGGGAAATTCAGGTGCTTGCAGACCCAAACGTACCCAATCAGAGTCCTGATGGATAGGGGATGCAATTGGGCAAGACAGACCTTGTAACCCCTTAAAACCTTTTTGATAAAGGGGTTCAGAGGGAACCTGAGGCCGTAGTCCAAGTTGATGGTGTATAGGGCGGTGCAGCTTTGGGGGGGATGCCAGACATTATCAGACGGGGCTGGGATCTCCAGCTCGTACTCCGCCGGCAGGTAGTAGTGGAGCCGGGCCTTCTCCAAGAACTTGGGCTTTAGGCAAAGCCGTCTGAAATCTTTTTCCAACCGCCAAGACAGCGGGTTGGCGAAGTCCGCACGTTTCAGAGCACTGGCCTCCCTAGGTTGGGCTGGATAGTCAGGATCAGGTGTGATTGCCCTACCAGAGGGGCTGATTGTGGGTTTTGGAGCCCACTCCAGGCCAGAGTCAGACCAGTCACCCCACCTGTGTATAACCGGGGAATCGGGCCGCACCGGGCCATATCTATCCTCCTGCATCTCTGCCATTTCGCCGGAGGACACGCCGGGGAGGTTCCTGGGGACCAAGGCATATCGGTCAGGAGGGTCATCGCCGCTGATGTCGCTCCACTCCCCCGTATTCTCATCCTCCTCCACCATCATAGGAAAGAGTGATGCTTCCCACCTCATCAGGACCCGGAGGGAGGGCAGAGGAGGAGCCGGCAGCCCGGATCCTACCGCTTCTACGGGGCATAGTGTAAAAGGAAGAAGAGGAAGGAAAAGACATGATACCTGAAAAATAGAGGTTGAAGGAGCTCGGATTGAGGAAGCTTGAAACGTTAGGAGCAAGGATGTTGGCAAGGAAGGAGAGATGAAGCAGGGAGTGAAAAGTGATAACGGAGAAAAAGGGGGGAGTAAATGCGGGGTCTTTTATACCCTTCCCCAATTATTACCCCACGTCGCTAAGAAACTGCCCACTTTCTCCACTTGCTTACTCAATCCACGCGCGCGTGAACTAGAGAACCCCGCTGAAGAAACTGCCTTGTCGCAGAAGTCAAATCGTGGGGGAGAATTCAAACCGCATAACCCACGTGATGACAGACTTGTCTTGTCAAGCACGAGCAACCACAGGGACCCACTACCAGCACCTCAACGGTAATAAAGGTAACTACCATAGGGGAGCAGACGGTAACAACAAGCAGGAAATAACCGTTTTATCAGCCCAAGTGCAGGTGGAGGTTAATCACCTTCCAGCAGCTGTTAGGGGCAAATTGTTCCCGGTCTAAACTGGCCCGCAATCCAGACCAGGCTTTGGGCCGCGTACAAGCCCATATGCACGAGAAGCAGCCAGGCCCAGTCCGCAATCTAGGTTAACCAACCACCAGCCCTCAAGGGGCAGGCATGTTTGACCTAGGGAGATAGCATTGGTGACGTAGGCAGGCAGATACGAGGAATCTTATCCCCTCACAACTGCCTGCCCTGTCCTATATATAGTCCTGACCTAATTAGGTCAAAGGTACGCACTCTCTCACTCAGACAACTTTACTATACGCCTATCTCCCACTTGAACCTTTATCCTCTTAGGAGGCCACACGTGTTCATTAGCTGACTTAGGCATCAGAGGGGGTTTCTCAGACCACCCCTCCGAGGTAGGTTTGCTCGTCTTGCAGGTCATCGAAGATAGCTCAGTCAAGGGTCAAGATATTGGTCCCATCCTGGTGGAACAAATTGTAAAATCAAACCCCTTATGTTTTCAATCAAATATTCAACTCCCACGTGCTCCATAATACGTAGTATGTGAAATAAAGCCCCTATGTTATTTTTAGCCAATTTGTCTCCAATATCTCATCAATATTTTACCAATATTTAGAAAGAGAAAATATAACATAATAACTAATGTATAATAATAATTTTAAAATACACGTTTTTCGTAAGTGAAGAAGAAAAAAAATACATCACACTAAATCTGCCAATGAGAAAAAAAAATACACCATTCTTGTTCCCTACATCCTTCTTATTTAATATTTGTGGCAAATCTATAAGCTAATTTATAAAAAAGCAAAATAAAAAATCTGGATGACATATTGTTTACGTCTACCACGGAGCTTAAACAATCTCCAAAGTTTTATTTTTGAAATTTTGCCGATATTAACCTATGAAATAGTAGACTAATTATTTAATCGCTATGGTGTTTGTATTTTTTTTTAATTATTTATTGTTGTGAGATATTGGTAAGAAATTGATTACTTCAATGAGAAATTGGTTAGAAAATTATAGTGGGACTTGATTTCACATATTGTGGAACATGTGGGAAATTACTTATTTAATTATAAAAATAAGGGGCTTGATTTCACTATCGAGTAAACGTATGGGGCTCAATCTCAGAAGCATGCACTACTATGAACTCTGTGACCCAAGAAGGGAAGCCCAAACTCTACAACCCAAACCCATTTCTACCTTCACTAACAACTTCACTCATCTATTCCCCAAATTCTCAAATCTAAAACCCTAAATCTCCCTTTGTCAAAAAAAAAAAAACTAAAACCCTAAATCTCAGTACCCAAAACACAAATCAGTGATGAAAGAGTAACACTTTACAAATCTGATTTCCACCCAAAATAACTCAACTGAAACCCATCTCACCAAAAATGTCACGTTACATTTCCCGCTCTAAATCCCTACACCCCTCTAGATTTTACCCAGGGTTTTACAACATCTCACGGACCAACCCTTTCTGCTCCTCAGTGGACCCCACCCCACTTCCTGAAATCCCCCCCTCACTGGTGGACCCCACCCAGCACCCCAGACACGTGGACGGTCAGGATGGCCTGCAGGAACAGAGTACGACGAGAGCAGGCAGGCAAACCCGGAACCCGGAAAAAGTGGAGGATACTGTGTGTAGGATGATTGCCAGCAGGGAGTGGACCACTCGGTTGCAGAACAGTATACGTAATGTGGTCCCTCATTTTGATCAGCATGTGGTGTTGAGTGTGATCGAAAAGGCCCGGACTTCGGAACAGGCGCTGAGGTTTTTTCGGTGGGTCGAGCGGTCGGGGTTGTTTAAGCACGATAGGGAGACCCATTTGAGGATCATTGAGAGGCTCGGGAGGGGGAGTAAGCTTAATCATGCTAGGTGTATTTTGATGGACATGCCCGCGAAAGGGGTTGGGTTGGATGAGGATATGTTTGTTGCGCTCATTGATAGTTACGGTAGGAACGGGATTGTTCAGGAGTCTGTTAAGATTTTTAATCAGATGAAGGAGGTTGGCGTGGAGCGCAGTGTGAAGTCGTATGATGCGCTGTTTAAGGTTATATTGCGGCGTGGGAGGTATATGATGGCGAAGAGGTATTATAATAAGATGTTGGAGGAGGGGATTGCGCCGGGGAAGCATACGTTTAATTTGTTGTTGTGGGGTTTTTTTCTTTGTAAGAAGGAGGAGACGGCGAATAGGTTTTTTGAGGATATGAGGAGTCGAGGGATTGTGCCGGATGTGGTGACATATAATACGATGATTAATGGGTTTTATAGGTTGAAGAAGATGGAGGAGGCCGAGAAGTTTTTTGTTGAGATGAAGGGGAAGAGTATTGCTCCTACTGTTATTAGCTATACGACTATGATTAAGGGGTATGTTTCGATGGGGAAGGTTGATGATGCCGTTAGGATGTTTGAGGAGATGAAGGGTTTTGGTATTAGGCCGAATGCTGTTACGTACACGACTCTTTTACCTGGGCTTTGTGATGCTATGAAAACGGCTGAAGCTCAAATGGTGTTGGCGGAGATGGTGGACAGGCATACTGCTCCGAAAGATAATTCAGTCTTCATCAAGTTGTTGAATTGCCAGTGCCAGTCAGGGAACTTGGATGCGGCTGCTGATGTGCTTAAAGCTATGATAAGGCTGAGCATTCCAACTGACGCTGGACACTATGGAGTCTTGATTGAGAACTTCTGCAAGACTGGGGCATATGATCGAGCTGTGAAGTTACTCGATAAGCTCGTTGAGAAGGAAATAATACTGAGGCCGCAGAGCACTCTGGACATGGAGTCCACTTCCTATAATGCTGTGATCGAATATCTGTGCAACAATGGCCAGACAGAGAAAGCTGAAACTCTTTTCAGGCAGCTGATGAAAAAGGGTGTCCAGGATCCAGTTGCGTTTAATAATTTGATACGCGGGCATTCAAGAGAACACAACCCTGAATCTGCTTTTGAAATGTTGAAGATCATGATCAGGAGAGGGGTGCCCTCAGAAGCAGATGCTTACAAACTACTCATTAGTAGTTTCTTGGAGAAGGGTGAACCAGCCGATGCCAAAATGGTGCTTGATAGTATGATTGAGAATGATCACTTGCCTGATTCAGCTTTGTTCAGAACTGTCATGGAGGGTCTCTTTAAAGATGAGAGGGTGCAAACAGCCAGCCGTGTGATGAAGATTATGCTGGAGAAGGGAGTGAAGGAGAACATGGACCTAGTCGGGAAGGTCTTGGAAGCTCTGCTCATGAGAGGTCATGTTGAGGAAGCCCTTGGAAGAATTGAGCTACTGATGCAGAGTGGATGCGCCGCTGACATCGACCATCTGTTATCAGTTCTGAGCGAGAAAGGAAAGACTATTGCTGCTGTGAAACTTCTAGATTTTTCATTGGATAGAGACTTCACATTGGACTTTTCGACGTATGATAAAGTGTTGGATGCCCTTTTAGCTGCCGGGAAGACCCTTAATGCATACTCGATACTGTGCAAAATATCTATGAAAGGAGGAGGAATGACTGATAAGAAAAGTTGTGAAAGTCTGATCAAAACCCTCAATGAAGAGGGAAACACTAAGCAAGCTGATATTCTATCTAGAATGATTATGGGTGATAAAGGTCTCAACTCTAAGAAAGGGAAGAAACTAGAGTACGTAGCTTCTTGAGTTTCTCTACTTTAGTTTGATCTTTGTAACAGTTAGGTGAAGGTCTATGTCTCCCCTTTAAAAATATTCTAGTTCATAGGTTCTGCAATTGTTTTGTGGAATTGAAGCTGGATTCTGGTCCTTCCAATTTCAGGGCAAATAATTCCAGTGACAATGCCGTGTACTGTGTACTTGCTTTTAACTTTTGTTATGATTGTAGGCTGAGTTTAGCCTCTTATTATCAACTTTGTTATTGTGCGGAGTTGCCAATATTAAGGTTTTTGATACACTAAATTGTGCTAGTAAAATAGTAAATGTTGGTTGCTACACTACTGGGTTTATGGATACTTGTGGGACCTGTTTAAGTGCGTTCATTCTTATCTTCATCTAACTTGAGATCTCAGGAGCTTGACACTCGAATGCACTATTCTCTGTTGCCTCTTCAGCGTTCTCCTTTTGTTTCTAGGATTGTTGGCTGCTATTCTTTATAGGCATTTTATATCTGCCAAGAGAATGGCTGTTGTTTTCTGTTACAAACTTACAACTTGCATAGTCTCTTGTACCTGCTTCTAATTAATTTTGAGGTACAGTCTACAGAGGTTGGAAAAGAGAGCATAACTTTGCGAGACGTGGCAAGGATGGCTGCTACTTTAACCTGGACAGACAAGGAGTATTCGTTATGATCCAATACTTTGATATTGACCAAGATGGAAAGGTCAGTACTTGCATTTTGAAATGAGGTGTCCGTTACTTGGAATGTTTGAATTCTCAAAGTTTTTCTTTACAATCAACCAATTGTGTTTAGTTTGCATTAGTGTCGTTGTGGAGTCGTCGAATCGATGAGATATGGACATATGGTATTATGGTGTTTAGTTTGCATTAGTGTTGTTGTGGAGTTGTTAAGTCGATGATATATGGTGTTTAATTTGCATTAGTGTGGATGTGGAAACTTAAGGAATCTTGCAGTAGATGGTGAATTCTGGAGAGAAATCTCAAGTGTTCTATATTAAATTCCATGTTTTCTCTTATGTGATAGTTTAGAGCTCTCTGCAACAAGAGCTTTAGATCTTTCTTGTGATTGACCTTGTTATAGAGCTCTCGGCATCAGAATTGTTGGTACACCATTGTACCATGGATTGCCCTCCCTTAACAATATAGACAATTCATATAGAGCCTAATTGTTACATATGTCTCGAGTGATTGAAACAATAAGTTTCAAGATGGCTTGCTTCCTGGTGTGGTTGTTCCTGGCTCGATTCCCATAAATGTCTGTTCGGTTTCTGTGTAAAATGAATAGGCCCCAGTCATTGTGTTTAGAGAATCTAAATAGCCCCTCTACATTGATCTACTAGCTTATGGCTATTCAGATAATTTACTCAATAGTTGAATGTAATTGAGGATATCACCCAAGTTATGCTGTCCTTACTCTATAAGTTCTATCCAGGTTGCTTTACATTGAGTCACCTCTAATGTCTCAAAGATTTATATTTACATTTATTCAACCTGCTCCTATGTCAGTTTTGTGTAGTCATCCTGATGCACTTGATTGCTGCCAAAGAAGGCCAACCAATTAATCCTTCCTTCCGGAGGTTCCCTATGTTTGTGCCAGTTTCGTGTCAGTTTCTCGTATCCAATTGAGTGAATACTTGTCCCGTGCCTCTGTCCCTTACCTTTTGTGGTTTGTCCATTTTACTCAAGATCCATTTTTCTAGTAGATTACCATTATGTTTTTCACTTTGTATGCAATTACAAATAAAACTAAAAACCACTCTATTTTGCTTAAAAATCAGACAACAGTTCTTGGTCTCCACAGTTGTCTGTGAAATGTATGTGTCAATGACTTCTATTAGTCTGGTGTCAAGGTGAAGCTGTAGTTCAAGAATGTCATAGATTGTTGGAATACATATCTCCATCCCTGGCCTATGCGCACCTCTTCTTGTTTGATTGCCCAATTGATTGTTCATGTTGCACTATTACAATTTACCATTTTGGGAGTTGCAGTTCATTCGTGATGAGGTAAGGGACAGAGGCACGGGACAAGTATTTGTAATTGCATACAAAGTGAAAAATGGAATAATTACATATCTCCATCCCTGGCCTAAGATATTATTTTTCTAGTGGTTTGGCAGGGATGCTTGACTGAACAATGATTTCTTAGGTCAATCAGATCATCTGACTGATGTGATGAGGTATTGGGAACCTTTTGTGTTCTGTTGTAGTGCATAATTGATCGCAGTGAGATGATTATTTTGAATGTGGAACAGTATTTGCATGACAAATGTAGATTTGATATGCTTCTACTTTGTTCTGGCTCCTTTCACTAGGGTGTACAAAGAGGCATTTCACTTGAGTGTTCAAAGTGGCGAAATTGCTATATGGTCGTTCTATATATGTTGGTTCTTGGTTATAACTGAGAGAACTGTTGGCCTCTCATGTACTAATACTTGATAGCATAAAATGTATTCATATTTCAGAATTGTGTCCAAGAGTTTAAGGTCCTAGAGCTTCATCCACTGATCCACGTGAACATATTTCTGATACCATTTGAGCAACCTGTTCTAGTTTGGTATAACTTTTCGTATTTTAGCTCATACTTTTTTTCAAGCTTTAGAACCATCTGGCATGGAAGCCTTTACTTGTGTATTTAATTTGGGAGCTCCAGACGAATATGTTCACCATGTATTTGACATTTTATATGTTGTCAGCTATCTAATGAGAAGTCAACTACAATCTGCAATACCATGTTTTTATATACACTGCTTCCTTGTGTAATTACATGATGCCTAATTTCAAGTACTGGTTAAAAGTAAGTTGGTAATTAAATACCCAGTCGTCTTGTCGAGTTGCGGTACATCTTGGTACTTCTCTTCCCATTTTACCATGTAATGGATAGTTTTAGCTACTGCATTCACCATGGTGGTGTTTCATCCGCCCCCACCCGAGTTGCATTAATTGTGTCCTTACAGGACAGTAGAGAAAAGTCGATGCTGTTGCATCTCTAGAGTTCTCGATGCTCATGCTCTGCTGCCATGTCTCTGTGTTCTTTTTATTCCGGTGACGATCTTGTCTGCTTTGAAACATTCCAAATATGGTGATTGAATGATTTCTTATTTGTAAGTCAATTAGATTACGTCAACTGTGAATTGTGGAATCATGTACCTGAAGGTATTTGACAATTATGTGTACCATATGAAATGTAGGTGATAACCTGGGAAGATTATCTTAAAGGCTTTAAAAGGGCACCTTTCTTTTTTGATTTGAAGAAATCCAAGAAATTTATACCATCTTTGTTTCACAAAATGTGCTTTCTGCGTGAGTGAAAGAATTTGTGTGCGGTCTGCGATTTACTTTTAGTAAAAGCACAACTTAATTAGTTCTTGATGTTGTGTATCATATTCAGAATTGTGCTTTTGTATATAGGCATTATATACTAAATCATGATCATTATAAAACAGAATTAACAGCATTGTGCAAGGGGTTTCAATTCAATTTAACTAAATCATGATCCATAATATTTCTTAAACTCTAATCATCTTCCTGTGAAAATAAGTTTGCATACTTCGTACTTTCGTAGCACAAGGCTTAGTAGTCTATGTGATACAGAAGCCTTTTGTTGTGCGAACCGTAACTAACCCATATGCATGTCATTTGCTCGGAATTTATGGGTTTACATTTGCATAAGAATGGGCTTACCTTGTTATCCAAGTGTTCTTGAACTTTGTGCTCTTATACTGTGAATCTCTGGTGTTTTGTCCATGGAAGTTCTCCAAAGTAACTCCAGGGCTAGTTAGAACTTGTTTCTATTGCAAGTTGACCTTCTATATGGAGTGGGAATTCTCATTCATTAGTCGATGGAGAGAACATGTTACTCAATTATGCATCCATGTTATATTTTTCCTGAGATATTGTCCAAGAGTTCTTGATGAAAACATGGAACGTTGTGGTTTAATGCTGTAAATCTCCGGAGCTGTCCATGGAGGTTTTTCAAAGCAATTTCAGGATTAGTTAACAACTCCTCTCCTTTAATGCAAGTTGACCTTCGATATGGAATGGGAGTTTTCATTCACTTGTTAGTAGAGGGAAGATGTTACTCGATTATGCACCAATGATCAATGTTATATTTTATTGAATTACGTTGACGATGATTACTTTGCTAGTCCTAATGTCTGTCTCTCTCTGAATATTATAAGTTTCTTGTCTCATTGCAGATGACTTGGATGACTTCAAAACATGGCTCTGTGTTGCAACATGTTACAAGGGTCCGAACTCAGAAGCTTCCTGAAGGTAATGTTCACACATTTGGATCACTTCTTAGTTTTTACTGCTGCTACTCAAATAAAAATTCTCTAAATGCTGCTGAGCCTCACATTTGGCATGTTGGCTCTTACATATGTTAGGATAGAGGAATATTTCATTGAAAAGTGAAATTTATTGACTTTAGTCTGGAAAATTGCTGCAGCGTAGTGTGTTACTGGAACAATGATGATAGGCATTTCTGAGACGCCTACGGTCCAAACAGCCCTTGCAGAGGTGGTGATGTTTTGGTGAAGATGCTGCTGTAAAGTTTCTCAATTGCCAGATCAGGAGTTTTTGGAATATTGATGTTTGCCAGGCATTTCGATTATGTAGGATCTCTGGTCATTCTTTTTAGACTGATGTCCTGTAATTTGGTTACCAGATTCATTCTTACCGTCTTAGAATGATTTTTCAACTTTTCACGAAATTTTAGAAGTCCAAAAGTAATGTGAGAGGATGGCTACCTATTTGGTAACCACCCAGTGGGTTGGTATCACCTTCCAGCCTTGATATGGCAAGTCGTTTTTTCTGTCGACAGTATTGTGACAACGGTTGTCTTTAGCAATCTAAAATTTGGAATTTGTACTCCGTAATACTCAGCTCAATGACAAAGTTGATGGCCATTTTACTGTCCTTCGTATTGTTCAACGTTATGCATTATGAGAACTTTACTTTAGAACCTGTTGAACAATTATCAACTCCATCAGGGACATCTCTCAGATAAATCCCGCCGCTATCCACCCAAAACATGACAAAAAACGTATGGCAATGCTTCTCAATAGAGCGAAGAAAATGCTTCTCGATTCTTACTAACTGCGTGAGTTTCTTAATAACAATATACATATCTCCAATCAGTGCAACATTGACGAACTCCATTATGAGGACATACCTTTAGTTGTAATTTCAAAGTATTTTTTGTTTGAGGGTAGGCTACCCTAGGGCACCTAGGCTACTCAAGGGTTCCACCCCTGTCTTCATAGGCGGGATGCAAGTATGGCTCATTTGCTCTTGCTTATTTCATATTTTCATGCCATAAAAACAAAACAGCTCTTGAACCATAATTCTTATGTGTGAATGGAATTAAGGACTGTACTATGTCTAAGATGAGAATCGAATTTCCAACCTATAGATTTACATAGTTTTGACTACCTGATTTGCTTCTGCTAATAAATCGTATTATTTTACACGAACTAATCAGTGATTAGCTATACAAAAGTGAGTGTTGATTCCTTATCTATTACTACTGTCAGAGGGAGATTTGAATACTTGACCACTAAATTTTGGTTAGTTCATATGAAACACTCGTACACTTTGACAATACTATAAGGACTTAATTGGTTGGTTGAACGTGAATTTCAAGCATATTGATTCTCCTCATTAGTTCTACAATTTTCACTTTAAACTTCTTCACTATGTGGTGGATCAATCCACTGGAAAAAATCACATCCACTTTTGAGCTTGTACCTTGAACATATATAAAACCTTCTAAATGGATTACGCTTTGTTCTTGACATCTTTTTTTTGACTCTATGTTGGCATTAGCATACCAACTCATCCCTCTACATTGATGTTTTCTTGCTTTCAGGTTATGAACTTTATGGATCAAATACACTACAGTTTGCCTCTTTTTTTTTGAAGTAATGTCATATTTGTTGGCTGGACAATTGTGAAGTTGATGCTGTGTAATTTGATCAAATGCAAGACAATTGTTTTTGGTCGTATTTATTGGCTAGATGTAATTGGGACTCTGTTTGGCTTGAATTTTATAGCCAGTTTGTAACCGCTAATCTGATGTTTTTGGAACTTTGTTTTCTAATTTCTCGCATACCATGTTGCGGGAACTCTATAAATTGCTTAGACCTTTCTTTTAATGTCCATAGTTATTTGCGAGGACAAATTAATTGTTTTGGATTTGGTATCAAAGTACAGGTCCTTGTTTGTTAGATTTTAGCTAAAGTTCAGATCCTTCTCACAACCAGCTCCAACACTCAACTCACAACGGTGTAAACATTAAAGACTTATTAACGAAAAAATAAAAAAGTATGCAGTCCTTATTTAAAACAAAGGAAAGTTCAATCCCTATTTTAACTGATAACTCTATATGGCGAAAGACTTAAACTATTGGCAAACAATTTTTAGACTTTTTTTTTAATAGTGATTTAAGTGACAATTAACCTTAAACCTTAAACCTTAAACCTTAAACCTTAAACCCTACACCCCCTAAAATTTCCCCATTTTTCCATAAAACCTCTCCTCTAGTGAATCCAGTCCTCCTAATTTGTTCCTCACATATCTATCAAAGTAACGCTTATTGGGACATACCCAACCAACACTTCTACAATCAAAATGGAAGACACCTCCTTTTTATTCGCTGGTCTCAAATTTGACCGCAAAAAGTTCGCCAAAGACTTCCAACTCTTCAAGGTAACTTCCCTTTTCTTCAAGAGATGTTTCCGTGGTTCGATTCTTATCTGCGTCTTTGTGGGCTCATTTTGTTTAGTTATAATATTGGGTAGCTTAATTTGATACTGAACTTTGTTGAGTTTGATGTTATTAGTTGCTGGTTAATCATGCATTTTTATCTAGCTGGTTGGACTTAGAGAAGTGCCGAAATTGGTTTGTTACTTTTGTAAGTATGTGTTTGTGTTGGTTATGTTAGAGGACCAACGCAAGCGAAAGCCTAAGCTGATGGTTGAGGCCCAATCATTGGTTATATCCTAATATGCCCCACCACGCGAATGGCCTTTGGGCTAGTGTGGGTGATGCATCTTGTGCTTAAGCATTGCACTTTTTAGGGAGGGGGCTCTCAGGAGTCGAACTCAAGACCTCTTGGTTTGTCTAGCTCTGTTAGTGAACCAACTCAAGCGATAATCTAAGCTGATGGTTGAGGGCTTTATCCTAATAACTCTCAATCGGTTGTCACGGGGCTCATACGGAACTCAGGAGAGGATTTAGCCTACTGTTGGACTAAAAAATTTTATATTTGCCCTATCACGTGAATGGCCTTTGGGGTAGCGTGGATGATGCACCTTGTACTTAAACATTGCACTTTTTAGGGAGGGGGCTGCCACGAGTTGAACTCAAGACCTCTTGGTCTGTCTAGCTCGAATCGGATACTATGTTAGAGGATCAACTCAACGAAATGCCTATGTTGATGGTTGAAGCCCACTCATTGGTTCTATCCTAATAGGTTGGTTAGTAATTAATACAATCAATTGATGAGGATTTTGAGGAGTGTCGAAGCTCAACTCTTATTAGTACGAGGGACATATTGTGAAATGGTGATCATTTGGGCATGTCTGTTTTTCGAGTACAAATTGACCAAGTAATTGAGCTTTGGAAAATCTATAAAATAAGGAATATAAGGTTTGGAGCTGAACTATTGTGAGCGTGAGGGATATAGCGTAAAGTGCTGATGTGTTGAATGCAATCTAAGCAAGTAGTTGAGCTTCATCTACTGTTGTCTGCAAATTAATGAGGAGTTTGATATGCTTTAGGCATGGAAGATAGACTCGGACAATCGATGTAACACAAAGGATGACATTTCGCATGCCCTAGGCCAGAACCTCGTCAATTACATTTGTGGACAGGAATGGGATACGGTGCTTCCATGCTTGAGATATTGGAAGATGGAGAGATCTCTTTTATGGAAATTGAAATCGTGATCACGTGGTATGCTATTAGTTCAGATGTATGATTTTTAAAAGGTTATTATTTATGATAATGATGTCTGACTAAACAGGGAAGGGCGTTGTTAAGCTTCAAGGGGGGGGGGGGTTATATATGGATGTTAATTTGGGTAATTGAAATGGAGTGTTTGCGCCTCTGCTCAAGGAAGATTGGCACTCTTGATTAGTATGCATTGTTAGTTATGTTCCTTGAGGTTGGTGAAGCACAAACAGAAGTTAGTTGGCGGAGTCGGAAACTTTCAATGAAAAGTGATGTTCTTTCTAGCTAAAAAGAATATGTACAATTGACATAAACCTCTAGGATCCTATTTGAAGGATTATTTTTTCAGGCTCATATGTTGGTTAGACATTTGGTTATAATTCTATTGGTTGCTGAACTTGAGTTTGTGGCTGTAAAACTTGGATCTTGCTGTTATCGACTAAAAAAAAATTCTTAAGCTAGTTTCTACAGGTTTTATTGGTAAGGAATCATAGTATATCATTAGTATATCTTTGATCTTTTGTTGTTTCTGTGCTTCATACATTTATTTTATCAATCTTTTCATCTTTTTTTGTATAGGTGAAGAAAGAAAATACAGATTTGGAAGTGAACTCTAGTTTTGTTGACAGTAAAGAGACTGAACCTGAAGAAGGGAAAAAGTCCTTTAAGAAGAGAAAGCGGAAGGGTGAAAGTGGTGGTAAAATGACCCGATGATTATGTCAACTATCAGTATGTGAGTGAGGGGCTATTGTTAATTAATGATCCTTTTTGTTGTTTCGTTTTAGTATCAGTGGAGGGGTTCAACGTCTTTAAGAGCTCAAATGCAGTTGCTGAAACAGAACGAAGTGATGCGGCAGAGGAAGGATCGTTTGAAAAGAAAGAGGTTTTTCGGCAGCTTGAGGTCCTGACACACTAATGATTCCTATTCTGATTTGTTAACCATGCTTTTATATAAATTTTATGATTTCACTTGTGTTACTGCCTCCCTATCCACACTGGGGATGCTATTACCCTGTTGGTTATGAGGTGAACCTTGATATCTGTGCAATGTGATAATTTTGACTCCATTATCTCTGACTTTCAGCGTGATTCACTTTTGCGGAAGAAGCACTATATACATATCTCTGGGAGTAACGTTCCATCTCCTCTCCAAAGCTTTGAGGATCTTAGTGCTAGGTAAAGCATCCATTGCAACCTCTAAACTAAGTGAAATTGGCATATGTAATTTTAAATCTGTGTTCAAGATCTTAGTTCTCTTTATCTTGTAGGTGGTGTGGTAATTGACCTCAATGGTAATGGTTGCCTTATTGGGGGAAGGGTTTTTTTATAGTCAAATTCTTTTTTCCTTATGAGTTAATTATTCTAAAAAACTGAGCGCCAGTGTCGTGGCTAGAATTTTTCTGTCAATTTTATCACCTTAACCAGTTGAATTTGTTTAATTTAAAAACAAGGAAAAGGCTTCTAAAACTTCATGGTATTTTTCAAGCTCAAGGCTGTGTATTTAGCCTAACAAGAGAGTTCACATGGTCCGTTATTTCTAGTTAATAACATCCAGTGCTGACTGAGAATTGGCAAGATTCTTGGACCACCTGGAAAGCTTTGTAATTCTGCTAACTGAGAGGTTGGTATAAGAGCTTATGTCATATTTAGATGCAAGTGAAAGAATATTCTTCAAAAATGGGTCTGGGAATTAATGCTAGTAGCTAGGAGAAACCTCAACTATGAGAGAAGGGTCTTGGTTCCACTTGTGACACTCTTGCTTTTCAGCTTCATTTTGCTATCGGTTTGTGAGTCTGAAAACAAAACTTGTCGATGTTGTGGTTGAATTGGAGACAACTATTCCTGTCATTTGAGGGTTGGTTTTTGTGTGTGTGTGTGTTGGGGGGAATGGGGGACGAGATGTGATAAACCTGCTTCAAAAGTTGAGCAAGATGTGTGAATCGCAGTTTGGAAAATTCATAATACGTACAGATCTTTGCTGTATGGCTAAATAGACGTATCCATGTTCTGCCATGATGTTTTAAGATGGAAAGTTTCATGTACAGAGTCAAATTGTATTCAGAGTTACAATAGTGAGCTGTCAGTCAAAGTTGGTTTTGTGTTAACCATAAGCAGATTTTTTCAGCTTAGTGGATGTCCAGTGCTTAGTCCAGTCGTTTATATGCTGGACATTTCGAGCTAGAGACGGAATGGATTTAAAGTTTTATTGATGTTTCTCTGGCTTCTCCCATGTTAGTTTGTCCTGTATAATCTGTAGTTAGGTAACTTGACAAGATATGAAGTAAAAATAGACTAATTTTTCCTTTGGATATGCTGCGGTTGCCTCGGCAGTTGAGCTTCTGTCATCTATCTGATATGCAGCAAGGTTGATCTATGAGCTTGCTTCAGTCATTTTTATCAGATGTCTCCGAAGAGACTGCTTCAGTCATTTTTGGTTTATTGTAATCGTCCTCCTTCATATTGCTAGTATTGCAGGTTGAATAGTTGATTAGTTGGTGTCTATTTTTGCATTTTAATGCCACACTTTTCCTATCTTATTCTCCCCCGCCCTCAAACATGCACAGAGAAATGTGAAAGAATACGAAGGAAAGACAAGGCTATATGGGAAGGAAGAACCAAAGAAAGCAAAATCATTCTATTCTCATATAGAGAGCTTCTACTGACTTCCCCCCACCCCCTAAAGGAAAGACAAAAACCTTTGTATATGTTGGTTGGCATATGGTCTGAAAATTAACTATTTGTCTTGTTTTTGGACAGATTCAAATGTAAACCTTATTTACTTCGAAATTTCGCTGAACTTGGATATAGGGAGCCTACCCCCATCCAAAGGCAGGCTATTCCAGTCCTTCTATCTGTATGCCTTCTGTTCAAGCTGTCTTTCCCTGACATTGTGCTTCTGGCTCTCTAATGTGCATGTACACAGTTATTGGTCTTGTAACTACTACTGGGAATGTCTAAAATCCTTTTGCTTATGTTGCTTGCTTTGCACTGTTAAATTGTCAGGGACGTGAATGCTTTGCGTGTGCACCTACTGGCTCTGGCAAAACCTTGGCTTTCATTTGCCCCATACTAATGAAATTGAAGGTATATCCTTTGTGATTTGTGTATGTCTAATAAGAGGTAGGAAAACGCTAAGTGGGGTCTTTCAATATATGCTTATATGTCTCCTTTTTTTTATTGCCAGCATGGTATGAAAGATGGTGTTCGTGCAGTCGTTCTTTGCCCTACACGTGAGTTGGCTGCTCAGACAACTAGAGAATGCAAGAAATTTGCTCAAGGAAAAAAGTTCTATATCAAACTATTGACTAAAGAGCTTGCCAAAAGCGCTGATTTTTCAAAACTGCCCTGTGATATCCTTATATCAACACCACTTCGCTTAGAATTTGCAATTCGTAAAAGGAAGCTTGATTTAAGCAGGTATGTGCACTTGTTAGTTGTTTATTTGCTGTTGAACTGAGAAGGTAGAATGCCATTCAGCTGCTGAAATTTCAGTGGTTGTGAATTTATAGAAACTATGATATGATACGGTAATACACGCACTAGCTCTATAATCTGCATTTTCCGCAGCCTTCTTTACTAGAATTTCTTATTAGTTTCAATTTTCAGCTCTTAAAGTCATCACCAGTGAAACCAGCTTTGAACCTTTTCCCTTGAAGCTTAGGATAGGTCGCGCACTGGAGCATTGTCACTTAATCTTCTTAGCCCCTTATTGGTTAAAAATTAGGATAGAGATTTACAGCTTTCTTCTTTCTTCCTTTATCCCTCCGACTTCTTAGTTCTTACTCATCACACACGCTTGAGCGCAAGCCCCTCACCATGTGCTACGGCAGGTAGGGGAATGATGCAAAATGGTGCTCAAGCCTCTAAGTCCTTCGTGGCTAGTGCTTGATCTACAAAGGTAGAAATATATATGTATTTTTCTCTATTGACAAAATATGGGAGTTATATTATATATAGTCACTCCTAGATTCACTGACGATTTGTTATTGTATTCAAGAAGATTCAAGAAGCTGATGTTTGAGGGATCCAAGTTCATTCTTTTGTTGTTGTTGTTGTAAAATCACATTGTAATGGTGTCTGAGGGAAATATAGATGCAGAAGCCAAGTCTACCCAAGCTTGCTAACTGAATGAGGGAGGTAGTGAAGAGAGATTCAACTAAAGCCAAACAGTTTTGTCCCCTTTACTTGTCTCTCCTTTTATCTTCAATGTATGGCATCAGGTGCGATTACCTAAAGAGGGTACGGCTCAGATTATTTATAGGGGGATTGGATTTCAGTCAGAATTTTTCGTTTAAACCCTCTTCTTTGTTGCATCTAATTATTCAGAGTAGACATGGTCGTCATCCTAATGGGTGGGGCTCGCTGGCAGGAAATTTAATTGCACATGCTTCCCCTCTAAAGTATATTTCCCTACTTTGGCAAAACTTCTTACCTTTGGTGTCATATAAAGTGGTAATGAGGAGAGGGTCAGGTTTAGGGAGGATACATGGAAGACTGATGTGTGTTTTTTGACATTGTTCCCTCAAATGTATAGCCTTTCTCCTTTGCATAGGGCCTCTGTTTCTGCATTTGATTCCCTTGTGGGTAATTCTTAGGATTTCCATCTGTGGAGAGCTCCATATGAGTGGAAGCTGGAGGAGCTTACTGTTTTAATATCATTGCTGGAGTCAGAGCATCTGACACAGGATGACGATGTTCGTGTCTGGTATAGGATTCTAGTTGGCATTTTTCTTGCAAGTCTTTCTTGATGTCTATTGTTAGGCCCACTTCGGCCTTATGTTCGGCATTGGATGGCATTTGGAAATCTAAAATTTCTCTTTAAGCTGCTGGCTTTTTCCAGACTACGGTTATGAGAAAAATTAACACTTCTCCAGCGGAGTCGCCAGGATATGCTGTGTCCGAATGTTTGTTTTATGTATCAAAAAAGTACCAAGTACTATTAACATCTTTTTCTTCATTGTGAGTTAAGTAGTTAATTCATCCCTTGTGGTTGAAGTTGACTACAAATTGAGAGGAGCAGTGGGTGTGCCCTGGTCTTAATGCCGAACTTTATACTAATGCAATTTGTAGGTTTGAGTTGGAGTACAGAGAGGAATTTGTTTTGGAGTTGTACGGTTATGACCCTTTTTGGTTTCATTTGGATTGAGCAAATTCTTGTAAATTTTTCGTGACATTCACTCTTTTGATTTTCTTGGGGACGGGCAGTGTATTTGGCTTTGCCTGTGGGCTAAGGCAGCAGGTGCTTTTGAGTATATCCCAATTGCCCATCTTGATACAAATTGGGCGCACTTGTATTTGTAAAGCTAAGAGGACTCCTCCTCTTATATTTCTCAAACTGTTATTAAAAATCATCATTTTTCCATCAATTTATTTTTCTTCACAAACTTCCTCCTCGTAACTATTAATTTTTAACATGGTTGCACTTTTTTATTTGAAATATTTATAAAGAGTATCTATGATTATATTACGAGACCTAGAACGTGTTGTCCATGTCTTGTAACTTGATCAAGACTATGTTTAACTGTATCCCCGTGTCACAAACTTTTGAAAAATTAGTGTTCGATACTCAAAAACTCATCTCATGACAGACATTTTTCTACAAGTCCGAGTAACATAGAAAACTATATCATGTTCTTTAGTTAATTGGTAAGTAATATGGCATCCACTGTAGACTGGTGAGGCATAGTTGCGTCCTATTGAAGCCTATTAAACTTTGATAAGCTCTAGCCAAGCTGTTTTCCAACATTTCAACATGTTTAAAGACCATAATAGTTCGTGCAACCTATAGGCACTGATCTTCTTTACTCATCGGTTCCGGACAGTCCAAATTCCAATGCGTGTATCTTTTTTGTTTCTTATCTATACATGCACGTGACATCTTGTCAGCTTTTTCTCCAACTTGAACCTATGAAAAGCAATACATATGCTGAGACACATACTCTCTACTTTTACCTGACAAAACTGTATTAATTGACTTGGCTAATTTAGGTAAATGTTGGGACATTGTTAGTGTGGCCCTTGCATGCATATGTATAATTGTCATTAATTGAAAACTCCTCTGCCCGTGGTGTGGTGTTTGGAGAAGTCCTAGCTTAACAAATATCTTATTTTTCTACCAGAAAGAAGTTTTTTTAAGTTTAGTTTCTCTCAGACCTGGATATAGTTTATGCGGCTTACTTAATTTTTCATCTTATAATGTGTGAGATCAACTGACACCAGAGGCCCTGACTCTTTGCACATATCTGTGAGCAACCATCCCATATTCAATATTCTCCATGATTGTGAAAATAATCAGAAAAGGTGTGTAGATGATGGCTTCCCTTCTAATTATTTTGTTTCTATCTGCAGGGTTAAATTTCTCGTCCTTGATGAGTCTGATAAGCTTTTTGAGCTCGGTTTTGTCAAGCAGATTGATTTTGTTGTTAAAGCATGCTCAAATCCAGCAATAATAAGATCGTTGTTCAGTGCTACTTTACCTGACACCGTCGAAGATCTTGCCCGGACATTAATGCATGATGCTGTAAGGATCATTGTGGGAAGAAAGTAAGTACGCCTTTGTTTTTAGTTTTCCGCTTGTAGCTATAGTTTGCATTTGAAGATGTGCCTGCTTGAACTGAACTGATAAGTTGTTTTCTAGAGCATTGTAGATAAATAAGGAAAATATCTAAGATGGATACCCATTTTCAGGTGCTCTTTCTTTTTTTCTTTCTGTAGTGTACTTAAGAATAGAGGGATTTTTTATTTGATGGGTGGGTGGGGTAGTCGACTAGACCTTTAAGGAGACCACATCTTAAAGCCAAACTAGTTGGAGGGGTAGCTCCTGTTTTGAACAATAACTATCATATTTTCTTATAGCTATTCAATTATGGTAGAAACATGTCTGTAATGTTTTTTTTCTTTTCCCTGATAATCCGGGGAATCGGGGATATTATCCTGCACATGCGTAAGCTCCCTTGTCATGTCGCGTTGACACTCGATACGTTGCTTTCAGCCGTGTCGGTGAGGTATACATAGTGTCTAGTTGTATATGGTTCCTTGTTGTTTTGAATAACTTTGCTGCTGATTTACTTGAAAGTGTTTTTAATTATCGTAATTTTTGCTTTTGTCTCTCACTCAGATCTGATACTCACATGGTTATGCTTTTTCTCTATGATTAGGAATACAGCTTCCGCATCTGTAAAACAAAAATTGGTTTACGCTGGAAGTGAACAAGGAAAGTTTCTTGCTCTTCGTCAAAGTTTTGCTGAGGTAGGCTTCTGATGTAAATGTAGGAGAACAAAAGCCCCTTGGTCTAGTATTGTTTGATGTAACCATTTCTTGAAATGATGATAAACTAACAGTTGAGGATTTATGATAGAAAAAGAGCTGTAACAAGTTGCTGTTATGTTACTTTTGTCACTCATGATTCAGAGTCACAGATCTACTAAGAGACACTGGTAGATGTGTGATATCGTACTGATTAAGCCAATGCCTTTAAAGAGGTTACCACCTATGACAGTAAAAGGTTATGACCTCCATCAGAACCCCGACTTACCTTTTTAACGTTGTTGCAATTATAGGTCATCTAATCGGCTGATTGACCTCCAGCCTTTTTCAGATTGACCTTGTGATCATATATTACATATACCCACTAACCCTCAACGCTAATCATTGTCAACCCCTCTACCAATTTTAGAAGAAAAGGATATCGTACAAATAAGGTTTAGTTGGGCACGCAATCTCCTGTCTCTTTCTCTCTTCTCTGCTCTTATTACGGTTTTTCCCGAACTTATGGACCTCATGTGGTCCTTCTCTTTTCAGATTGAACACTCCGTTGGTTTTGTGCTCCTATCGCATAGGAATAGGTAATTTATCTGGATTTAATGAAAAGGGTAGTAGTTGGTGCCGTAGTTGATAGCTAGGTGGACCCATTAGATTCTGGGTGTGCCCTTGATTAGCTAGATCAATGAAGAAGCAACTTCTGGGAGGGCTGTTGGATTCGTAAAGGTGAAACCAAATTCGAGAGGTAGGTTTTGTTGATTTGGGTTATTTTTACAGGGGCAGGTCAGCTTTAATTTTATTCTAGGGCTGTTTGATGCCTCTTGGTGGAATTTTAGGAGTCACTAAAGAGGGTGGTGCCGTGGTGGAGTGGATGGAGGATGTTGATGGTCTTCATCATGCCTACTTTCTAACAGTCAGAAGTATAGATGTGGGTCACAATGTCAGACAAATATTTAGGTTGTATATGGGCGGCAGCTGAGTTGTGGACATGTCGCTGATAGTGGGAAGGTTTCTCTGAATGTTGTTGCTCAGGGTGTCTTCTCCTAATTTTAATTAACCATAACAAGGAGATAAGACAAAGGGGGGGGGGGGGGGGGGGAGGCCAAAGCATCGTAAAGTCACTCATGAGGTGCTGCTTAATTGATTTTATCATTGACTTGGGTGAAGTCATGGCCTCTGGCTATCTTAGAGGCCTTGCAGGATTTTGTTACCTGTTTCCTGGATGCTAGTTCCTCATCCTCAATGGTCACTTTTCTAGGATCAATTGAACTTGAATGTTGGGGATCCTTAGAAGGCAGAAGACGGGTGAACGTGTAATCTGTTTGACAGTGTGAAAAGGACTTATGCCACTCGAATGAAATGAGCCAAGACACTGTCCAAGGTCTGCTTTAGGAAGATAGATTGGAATACGAAGTTGAATAGTTTGAAACTCAATTTTAATATAGGCTCTGTTTGGTTTGGGGG
>CAAKMY010034681.1:0-15038 GCA_901111285.1 Corrigiola litoralis | reverse complement strand
CTAGAAGTTTCCGGGACGTTTCTATTATTTGGCGCCAAGTTTTCGGGAGCGAAACGTTTCGGCGCCGTTTCGGGCCGTTTCCCCGCGTTTCGCGTTTCGGGGACGTTTCCGAAACGGGAAACGGCATGTACTTGCCGTTTAGGTGCATCCGAGGTGAAAAGCAATAATCCGGGATCATTCTCACTTTAATCAACATATGTGAACTACTAATCTTGTTCAAAATTACAACACAAAGTCTCTTTTAGTAACAAACGAGTTATTAGTAAAAATCATCAGATAACAACTACAAGCCTACCACGATTTACAGTCATTTTACACTTCCAGTTAAGTACTGTTCTCAGAATCCTGAAAATCACTTAAGGGACATAAGGAATGAGACCATCTGTTATTTAGCACACACGAATCCCCATTCCGGTAAACTGTAATAAATCATGGTATAAGGGAGCGGATATAAAAAATTTATCTATCAAGCAGACAACTAGTATGATATTCCCAGAATTACCAAATTTCATGCACCGTTTTCTGTTAGTTCACGAGCAGTACATTGGGTTGGCAACCATTGTTGAACTGAAAAATGGGTGAAGGAAGAATGCATCAACCGGGAGAAGGAAGGAAAAGGAGGAAGGAGCAATGGAGAGAAGGGAGGACTAAGGAGAGTGAAGAACAAAAGAAAACAGGCGGCAGTGAAAATGTGGCCTAGGGTTGCTTTTATATATTAAAGGTATCTTGGTCTTTTATTTTAATTTGGGTTTAATAAATGTAACAGGCATACACTGCCACTCCTTTTCTATTATTGCCCACGGGTTTCACTTTATGTGTATTCTTTTTAACTTTTTTGCTCTGGATACTCCTTACCCACTCTCCTATATTCATCTTTCTTTAATCAGATTACTTTTCCCATTCTCACTCGGGCAAAAAAAAAAAAAAAAAAAAAACGCTTTCTCCTTAGCAACATATTTTCTTATTCAATAATTTCTCTACTTCTAGAGTAACATAAACTATTATTCATTATGAAAATCTATAAAACTAGCGAATGGTTACTATGTGATTTCCCAACGAATCGTGTTCTTCAAAATAAACGAATCGCGAACCCGAATTCCGTACCAGAATCAAGCACACTACAAATCTTGATCACAGCACACCGCGAACTGGGGACCACCAAAAGAGTGCAAGTTATCTACTTAAGAAAAGAGTATAACTTTGTGTCTTTGTCACTCTCCATCATACAAAATACAAGACCAAGGCGGCGACTTAGTTATTTAATACTTAGAACAATTTAACCCATACACGCAGTCATCAACTGTTGATGAACATGGAGAGGGAACGACTATAGATTGAGGGCCAGCTCACACAGTCAGCTATCCTATCATGCATGGGCATGCCCCTCAGGTCCTATTTCCACCTGTTGTTTGGAACCTCCTTTCACCTTCCCTTACCTCTAAACGAGGGAGCTTACCTAGGCCTCCAAAAAGAAATAGCAAAGAAAAAGGACGAAGCCAATGAATTTTTTTAAAAACAGTTTCCAAATAAAAGGTATCTTCAATCAATCAAAAACAAAAAACTTGTGACTCTCATGTGTTATTAGTGCACTAATACTTAGTACGTAGAGTGTGACTAAATTTAGAAGGTTGAACAACAATAATGAGTTCACTAGTTCAGGGTTCCTGATATTTGCACAGCGAGGAAGCAAAGTAAATTTACCTTCCAATGAATGCTCTTGAAATTCCCTGAGGAAGACCACGTGCGATAGCTCTAACTGTGGTTGGTCTGGCATTAATTGCTAAAAATCTAACCATTTGAGCAGAGCTAACCAAACCCTGGAGTAAATGAAACAATCAGTGTCTGCATGCTAGATCTAAGCTAGCAGAGGAATAGAGGACATGGGTAATCACCATCTCATAAGCTTGCCTGAAGCCAGCTGGAAGATCAATCATTGTTTTTTGCCACTCATTCAACACAGCATCTACAAATTTTTTATCAAATAGCTGCAATATGAACAAAGGAATGTTTACTATGAGAGTTCTCGACTAAAGCACCAAAATCTGAAGACATGCTGCACTCGTATCATTAAATACAATTAGCCTTATTGACTACCTCTTGGAAAACAATCCGCCTCCTAAAGAGTCCATCATCTCCTTCATCGCCCTCATCAAAGTCATCAAAGTAATCATCATCATCTCCACCATCATCACCACCATCTCCACCACCATTATTGATTTTCTTTCCAATATCACCACCACCTCCACCAGTTGCCAGCTGCAAAATTAAAAAAGAGCAAGTGATTTAGATCCAGTAAAAATAAACTAGACAACACTAGCCCGAAAGAGTAGAGATCGAACTGTGGTCACATAAGTGTATCTAAACACCTTGACAGACTAGAAAGCTCTATTGATTGTATTATACTACTACTCACAATCTAAAGCTAGCAGTTGAACAAGTAAACTGCTGCAACACCCCAAAACCTAAATCTGAAAGTTTCTAAGACAGCAATATCATGCAAACTATTCAGTATTCAAAAAAATTGCTCATAGACATGAGAAATATCCAAAAACTGTAGATCATTATGGCACTTGTGAAAATGGGCAAATAACATATCTGGACTTATTTAAATCTCTGACACCAAGAGATAGAAAGTCACATCCTATAAGGGGTATAAAAAAACTGGGATCAAGTGAGCAAGCTAAGAGTACAAGCTTAGCTAAACGCTGCCTACAGCAACCCTCAACCTCTAGTATGACCACCCAGCCGAAGTCACTTCTAATTTTAGCAATACAAGCCAACAAACAATTGTCAATAACTGTGTTCCAGGGTGCATAACACCCTTGCCCAATATCAGATCAGAGTGCCAAGAGCAAATCTTTTGATTATAATACTCTCAAGCTAGATCAATAAGCATTTCAATATCTTCCTTTAGGTTCTCTTATCTATATCCTACACTAACCAGGCTAGATCAATAATTAATCATTTTCCTACATTAACCAAGCTTCGCCCAGACAATCAGATTCTATAGACAAACTAGCAAGCATGTCCTTCAGAGATTAATGTAAATCCACAAGAGACATTCACTGTTAAGTGACAAGTGTTTGGAATTTTGGATATTAGAGAGGCAGATTGGAAGGAAAACCAAGAAAGAGATGCTAGAAATATTTGGTAGGAGAGGTCGAGACTCTTTTTTCTGTAAAGAACACTAGCAAGAGATTAAAAGAGGTGGAGCACTATGAGGGCATCTATACTCTCAAAATCAAGGTAAATATTTACCCATAAAGCTCTCTTACGAACTTTAGAGTTTGACAACACTGTCTTTCAATCCCAGTTGCCTATTTAGCAGTTTGTTCTGGACAACCTTAGTGGATTATATTATGTGAGAAAGAATAGAGTTAGTGCGAACCATGGCCAATGACCCATTCCTACATCTAACATTACAAAGTATGTCCTATCAACATATTATTTCTACATTTTTCACTGCTCAAATTTCAATTAAGCACTGAGTTGAAGTATAAAATGAAACGATAAGCTATGTTGCACGAAGACAGGGACGGGACCCGAAACGGGTATCGGTATGGGATGGGAGGTATTCTCTCAAGGTGATTCCCTAATACCATGTATCCGGAACGATTGCAAGGGAAAATCGAGATTCTTGGGTCAATTTCAAGGAGGCGCTCAAAAGGGTGGCGGAGGTAGAGGAGATGGAACCTTACTGACGACAATCAAGGTGTGCACAAGGAAGGGTGAGTGACGCCACGGCGAGTTGACCGACCTGTTGTGAACGTGCTCCTGGCGTATTGTTCAATGAGGAATCAGTTCAATGTTGCTCCTGGCGCTCAGAGCACTCTATGTCACGTCATCTGGATAGGTTAAAGTAGTACAGAATGAAGCAGTTCAATGTGCATTTAAGGGGGTGGAAGATTCACTTAGACAATGATCGCATAATATTATGTCTCTTCTGGGAAGGCAGGGGAGGTCCCTATATCTTCTTTGCCTGTTTCCATTCTTCAAACGGAGGAATCAGGTTTGTCATAAGATTGTGATAGATATGGGTTCTGTGATTTCTCCATTATGCATGCCTTTGCTACATATCAACCAAAATAAGGGTATGGAGCAGGGTTACCGGATTCCCGGTTCGCTCGGATCGAAATTGCGGGTCGGGTTCGCGATTCGCTTCAAACACGGAACCCGGTTCGCTAGGGAATTACATTGTATCCGATTCGCTAGTTTTGGGTCTTTAAAACTTTTTCAATAATAATTTGGGTAATAAATAATTAACAGTTATCCAACTTATGGGTGCTTAAAATTAGCTAAAAAGAATAATTTAAATAAATCTCATCTTGTAAGTTGTAAAAGTAGTCTGGTACAACAACCAAGGTTTTAATTTTCTTAGAGATATAATGATTTGTTCAATAAATTGATGTTCCCAAGGACAATAAAGCCATTCAACAGTCAAAATAATAAACCCTAATAAAAGACCACTAGTTTGTTGATTTCCCTCTCCTGAACAGCCGCTTCTTCTTCCTTCTTTCTTCTCCCTGCTTTCTTTTTCTTCCTTCTTTCTTCTCCTTATCCCTGCTTTCTTTTTCTTCCTTCAATATTTGTCCTACTTACTCTGCTACGAGATATAACAAAGAAGTAATGACCAGATATCTTCTTTCCTCCTTGCGTTTTCGGATCGCCAAACCCGAAGAACCGCATGCGATCCCCAACAGGTCGTGGTTCGTAGGGGGGAGGGGCAAATCCGGTAACCCTGGAATAGAGAGTGGGCCTACCCCTTGTCGAGATAGCACGATGGATGGGGATACTACAATTAGTATTTTGGGGTCACGTGTTAATAACTCCCTAGCAATGAAATAGCCAATAGTTTCTTTAGGTTTACAGCCGCTAGTTAATGTGCTTGATAGGTAACACTTAGAATATAAATGAGATACCAAGGGGTGACACCCTAGAGCTCGACGGTAATGGGGGGAATGATTAAAAGGGTATTAAGCAAAAATTAAAGGGGTTGATGTGGTGATAATGAGGCATGAAAGAGGAAAATGATTGGAGGAGAGTAATACTTACCCTAACAATCAGGGTAATCGTTGCCCACCTCTCCATTGGGGTAATTGTTAACCCCCAAAGTGTGTGGTCATTCCCCCATATCTTCCTCCTCTTACCACCACCACCACCACATCCACCCCACACCTCCTTCATTAGTTTACCTCCATTACCCATTTAAGTTGTTACCCTTAATCCGAGGGTGGCCTAAGTAGTTAACCTCCTGCAACTGTAGCACCTTCTTACAGAATTGGGTCAAAAAAATTAACCTCCTGCAGACTCATCCTTAACTTAATCAATCATCAACGCACTCAAGAATAGGTACCGCAAATCCCGAAACCTTTTAAGATAGATTTCCCATTTGCCTCAACCAATCAAAGTCTGTCTTGCTTTAGTTTTTCTACATTTAGTACCTAATCTCTAAACAGCTTCTGTTTCGTATCCTCAATACAATGTCAACATCCACCTGACATCTTGTTGTTTCAGCCTTGAGCCAAGGAATTATGTTCTCTTATTGTACTCTTACTAAAACTCTCATTTTCTTATGGAAAAGAGCCTCCTATTGGCATTTACAGTCTAATCTTACAGCCAAACCTCTGCCTAGATATCTCTCTATGTAGGGATCAAGTTTTTTCACATGAAATGCCCCAGGCTTTGTTATAATCCTAGTGAAACTTAATAAAGTAGCTAAATGAGATATCCAGTTTAGGCAATGCAAAGAATTAGTATCCTTTATGTCAAAATAGTGTTTCTACCTTCACATAATACATCCAACGTAATGTGCACTTGAAGGAGGCCCGGGTGCCTGTCAAAAAAAAAAAAAAAAGGACGCTCGGATGCTTTTTGGAGAGCTGATCCTTCGAGTACCTTCAGTTTTAGGTTCTTTATGTCTCTTTTGATTCATCTGACACTACCCCATTTGTAGTTCAATTCTAAACAGCAGTTTGAAATTGAAGCTTCTCTCAAGGTGAGCGCTTTTTGTTGGACTACAACCATGAGGTAAAATCAATACTAATGCCAGGCTCCAATTTGGCAAGATTATTGGCCTTCGACGCAGAGGAGTGCATATGTCCTCCTTCATGTCCATTTTTTTGGTATTTTTGGAAGTAAAGAGGGCAAATTGCTAGGAAATGTGCAATGTTGGCTATGTTCTAGTGTTTTTGGATTGAACGTAATTCTTGGTTATCTTCAAGAAAGAATGTCTTTGGACTTGGAGTGCGTATGAGAAGAGATAAAGTATTTAGCTTCTTTATGGGCAATAGACCTGTTCAATGGGCTGGGGTCGGGGTGGGCCGGGTTTAACTTAAAACGGGCCGGGCGGGTCTGTGAAATTGGAAAACGGACCAGGCCGGGTAACGTATTTATTTTTTTTGGGGGGGATCCACCTTGTTACTTAGATGCTAGATTAAAACAAATATACCTAGAAAACATTTACCCAGCTCTAGTGGAAAATTTGTCAAGAAGTAGTCTTGTTTGTTAAAAACTTAAAACCCCAAAATTATGCACATTGCAGCAATTATCATGGTTAAACGCAAAAATTTACCAAAGAGGCCATAACAAGATGAATAAAATCTTTCAAAAACACGAAAAGCTCTAATATTTATACACAAATAGCAAATAACGGTAATTTTCTTTTACAAAATAGGCAACATTTAGTACATTCCTATCCAATAAGATGAACTAAAAATTCCAAATTTAATAAATATGAACTAAAAAACAAAGAAAGAGAGATTCTTACAACAAGGGAGAACTTTAATATGAAAGCCCCAAATTAAATCTACCAACTTTGCCCAATTTAAACAGTGTAGAAATTTTTAAAAGCCTAATCTTCAAAAATAATAAAGTTAGGGTAATCATTGAATATGGTAAAAGCTTGATGATATAATAATTCTTCAAGATAATGGTAAAGTAGTTGGTGGAGAGGAAGAAAACGGCAGGAGATAGCAACAAGAAACTAGAGATCTACACAAGAGTATGCGACTAAGTGTTTGTTTGCTGTTGGGAGTTGGGACTTTCCTTTTCTTTTAAAACTTGACCCACCAGTGACCCGTCCCAACCCGCATAAAAACAAAAGGGCCATGACCCGTTCTGGCCCGGCCCGTTAGGAAAAAATTGGGCCATGACCTGCTAGAAAGTGGGGCGGGCCCGGGCTTTTAGCGGGGACCCGCCCCATTGAACAACTCTAATGGGCAACTTCTTCAAGGGCAAATGTTTTGAGTGCTTTCTTCCAAGGAATCGGACCCTTCTGTAAGTATCTTTTACAGAGGATCCTTGTCCTTTGACGTTTACTTGATGCTTACTAACAGATTTCCTATCCAAAATAATAAATTAGCATTTGTGCCATTCAAACATGTAATTTCTTGTGAGATGGAAGGAAGTCAAGCAACAACCAAATTATCCCATTGCCTATATAGAGGCTACCTTGACAGTTAAAGTTCAATAAGCCCAAAACAGAAGCCAAAAGAATAAGCGCCTTGTTCCATTGATGAATAATTCCCTGCATCCGAGGCTGGTTGTACCAAACTGGGCCTATCTCTTCAACCTACTTCCCTTGCAAGTTGGAAATATCAACATCAAATTATTGTACACCGCCTTCTAACAACATTCTTTCAAATTAACCTTCTTAAGACCCAATAACCTTATCAAAATCACTCATCAGAGCAAGTTATCTGTCACCTAAATGGCCTTCAACATACCCTAGACAAGGTAGTATAATTCCCGAAACATCTTAATAAAGATTTCCAAGTTGCATCAACCTTTACAATTTAAGTCTATCGCTTTACGTTTTCTACTTCTAGTACATCATCTCCAAACAGCTTCTGTTTCGCATCTTTAATACAATGTCAACATCCATCTGACAAACGTTTCCTTGCAAATCCAGACTAGGCAACCCACGATCAAAGTCTCCTCCTAAGGCTAACTTGGCATACATTAATTAATTATCAGTGCCTCACTATGTTCTTTCCTCTCATTCCTTAAGAAGTCATAACGCCATCAACAACTCCCAAACAATGTTCCCATTGCCTACCCCCTCGTTACAGCAGGGGCAATGAAGCAGCCCCGCTCTAAGGCTCTAACCAGGATCCCCTCACAAAATACGCCATCACTAGACATACCCTCATTACATGAACTAAAGCAACTAAAGAGTCTATACTACAATTCCAACACAAATTACATACATACATAAACTAATGTCATATTTAATAAATAACAAATTCTAAGAAAAGACAGTCTACCCAATAAATCCCTTTGTTGCGCCAACATGGCTCCGTACTTAAAAAAAAGGCGGTCTTTCCCAAGACTTCCTAAATAAATTTTGCCACAACTTCCTCTATGTTACTAAAATCAATAAAAACACTGAAGAAAGCATCCATCTCAACAACCACATGACCCATATACAGTAGCTCAACTAGTAGTATCAGTGGTAAGACGACCCTAGGATACGACGGGTTGAGCTTATAAAAAGCTCACCCCGAAACCTTAAAAGAAGAAAAGGGCTGACCTCGGGACTAGAGCGAGTTTGCTTCTGGGTCATATCAAGCTTAGACTTCTCCAAAGTGACAGCTCCCATAGAACCAAACTTGCCCCCCTTCATAGTGGGACCCACCACGGCCGAACCCGAACCGCCAACAAAGCAGCGCTCCAAATGAGCAACAGAGGACTCCCCCCCATCAACCACAGGACAAGGCGAAGACGAAGACGACGAAGAAAGAGAGTCCCTTACATACAACCAACAGCTACTACTCTTCCTCCTTAATGACAACTTGGATGAGGGACACGTGGCTGATGTTGTTGTTGCTGTTGTTGTGATGGTGGAATAAAGGGAGGGTTTTGGTGGTAACTGGGTGTTGATGGGCATAATTTGGAAGACTGCGTGTGCCATGTTTGTTTGTGTTTGGGTGTTGAAAGAGTAGTGAGGTGAGTGGATTAGGTGTAATTATGGGGAGCCCCCTTGAGAGAGAGAGAGAAGGGGGGAAGAGAGGGAGTGAAATGATGGGGAGGATTGTAGGTTTTGTAGAGAGATGAGTTTGGTTGGTTGGTGTTTACAAATGCCGACAAAGGAAGACGGACTTGGAGTAACCCAATCCGATACGTTGCTGTTTTTTTATTTTCTATTTTTAAGATACTCAATTGTAGCTTGTGTCTTGATTAGTTGATTATAGACATGTTCAACGGGGTGCGTTCGGGCGTAGTGTTCTGGGTCACAACTTATTTCATGTTTGTTTCTCTTTTTTTTCATGATCTTTTATTGATCATGAGCCTTGTTCAATCCATTAATGACCCAACCCCTGATTACAGATTGGGGGTCGTGACCCGCTTTATGCAGCGGGTTTTTAAGGGCCATTAGCGGGAGACTTGCTCCATTACACATGTCTACTTGTATTTATGTGAGTTGACTTACTAAGGTCATTTTTTGATGAATTACTTTTTTGGATAGCCATATACACTCTAGGTGATTATATCGGGATAATTTATGTAAATGATACGATGTGTAACCACATACATATTTATAAGGAATTTATTTAGATACAAATATACCTATATGGTAGATTTATATAATGTTATTGTCTTTGTTTCCCTTTAAGTAGTTACTCACAATGAACTTATAAGAGCTGTAATAGGCAGCATTTGATGTCTAAAACATCAATATTAAACATTTCTTGGAGATATTTGAGTGCTTGCATTGCTACATTTTGTTGTAATTGTCTGACCTTACTTGTTTCATAGCATATAGAGCTACATAGATTTCGATATACGCTTTAAGCTCGCCATAAGTAATGACATGAATTTTGAATTGCGTTGGAGGCAAGGAAAGTTGTTTAAGATCATCATTTAATATTATTTGGATATTGGTTTCTAATGCACGATGGGTTTATTCCAATTTAGGTGTGTCATTTGGCATGATTGTTACACAAGTTTTTCATAGTGTTTACAATATTTTAAGATATTTATAGGGACGTTCGAAACAATTATGTGTAGACGACAGACACAATACATATATTTAATCGTCAAGTATATAAAAATTACATGTAGTACATGTGTGGTGTATCGCATGATAAGTATAGTATTTCGATAACCAATTTGTGTATGTTCGACAAATGCATTTAGTTGTGTTCATATAACTAGATGTTGTATACTGTATTTCACAAATATTTCCCTTGTATTTGGGTATGTATATTGGCGTGTGTGTCTGCCATATATTATTTTAGCAAATAAGAAACTAATCTACATACTAGTGTTTGTTATTTATATGGATATAGTGAAACAATCCGATCTTGAGCAGGGTTGAATCCTTAGTGTTTGACCTAACTCAAACACCGATTGGTGCTCAAAGTTCAACAAACAAACAAACAACAACGGAAGTCTTTAGTCAAATAAGCGAGATTCTATAAAAGTTCAAATACGAAAACTTTAAATGAAATCACATAATCCAAATCGACTAAGTTTGGCTTAGTTCTCAATAAAATTTCAAAACTCTAATGGCACCATTTCAGATTGTTCAAACAAAATCCCCGGTAAGCCCCTTGCATGCCATGCAACGCCTCATGCACGATCCCTATATGTGGTTGTACCCGAAGACAATACATGTACATGTTGCATAAGGGGAGACGACCCAAAACAAGTCAAGTGTCAGCAACTAAGCTGAGTAAGGAACTAAGCAGATTAAACAATGTATGCAATTAAGAAAAGTAAACCACTTGAGAAAGGTATTTAAATATTGCATCTAAATACGAAGGAACAATTACATAAATTTTTTCCATAAATAGACTTTGCAAAATATGGAACAATTGATGAAGCTAAATGTGACACCCCAATAATTTAGGTCGATTGGTGTCACTATTGTATTGGACATGTTTGTATTTTAAAGACTATTTCCTTAATTAAAGCACGTTTTCTTCGCTTTAAAGTTATTTGACGTATTATTTATCAAATGATTGACTTCTCGTTTATTTATTCTAAACTTTTAAAGCCTTAAAAGTTCATGTTGTATTATGTTACGATGTTTTATAAAGTATCGGATTTTATTTTACATCGGAATTCGTTGGGATTGTATTTTATTTGTTTTAAGCATCTTTGGGTTAGGAAAAGGACCAGATGGGCCAAAACCCATCCACCTTTCTCCTCCCAACCGTCCATCAAAGAAAAAAAAAATAAAAACTCTCCTTACTTTCAACTGCACGTACGTTTCATCAAAGGAGAAAAATTTTAGGGTTGCCTCTCTTCTCCTTCTTTGCATCTCACTTCATTGTTGACCTTTTAAATCTTGTAAGTATCATAAAACCTTCGTAAAACACTATCCTAGCATGCTTAGTATGTTTTTAGTATTTCAAAATATAGTTTTAATGTGTTTTGTATATTAAAGAACCCTCTTTTATGCTTTTAATCATCTTAAAACATGCCTACTTGTTTTATATCTTCATATTTATGAATTTAAAGTGTTAAGCTTTGTATTTGGCATGATTTTATGTGATAGGCATAGGCTTTAAGAGTTTCTAGGGTTTGTTAAGGTTTGTGATGTTGCTTGCGCTTAGGGTTAATATTTTTAAAAAAATTCAGTAAACTACCCCCATTAGTGAGTATAGCGCGCTCAAGTGTAAATTTAATTCAAACGAAAAATTGAATGAAAAAACCTAACTAAGTAGTGCGTACTGCTAAACATCTCCTCCATGCCAGTTGCCTCATTTCCATCGAATAGCCCTTCCTCTCCACGCCCCCACCGATCTTCTCTACCTGTCCCCTACTACACTACCATCGTTAAGCCACCATCGAATAGACCTTCCCCTTCCCCAATTACTCTCATCCTTGCCTCATTCACCAAAGCGGCCTCGTTCGCCGTCAGCCGCCACAGGGAGCAAAGCCAGATACAATAATGGTGCGGGGATGAGAAATTAGAGAACGGAATCTAAAATCCTATGGATTCATCATCTTGCAAAGGCGAGGTATTTAATTGCTATGTTGTTTTTTAGTGATTCAATTCACACTTTTCTAATTTTTTTTTCTATCTTTACTATGGTATTTAGCTACTAGTTCGATTATCGATTTTGGAGACACAATCATACGTCAAGCAGAAGAAGGACAAGGGTTAAAGGTAGTCCTTGAAGAAATTGAATTGCCCATATAAAGGTTCATCAAAACCAAACATGTGACGATTAATAAGCATGATTAATGATTTTTTGGGGTTGAATTTATTTGTATGTTCATGATTTGTGAACACTTTTGGCTCTTACTTCCCATGGCTCTAGGCTTGAGCTTCACTGGTAAGCTAGGCCTAGATTTTAAGAGCTGTTTTTTTTAGGATGAAATGAATCATCATGTATATCAAATTGTTGTTTTGGTGTAGTTTGTCGAAATGTCATGTGGTATTATATAAGGTTATTGTTGGAGGTTGATTCTCATAGTAGAGACTGTCACTTCCGTTTTTTGGCTACATAATTAATTAAGTACTTGTACAGAAATGTACTAGTATTTTCATCAAGGCAGTACATGTTACGGTAGAAAGTGGTGTTTCCAAAGTGTAGCTTGATTATCTGGTTTTCATAATTGTGCTGCCATGATCCGGTAATGCTTTGACTCTTGTGTTTGGGCTTTGATGTAAATTAAGTGTCAAATTATTAAAGTAATAATTCCAACCAAACTTGTGAGTTCATTGGCTAAAGTACAGGCCGATCTAATCTAGAGAAAGAGTTAGTTGAGCATGTGGGCTGTGTAAAAGCTATAACAGCAAGACAAGGTGCTGCTGAACTTGAATCCTACTCTGCACTAATCAAGTATCACTTACTAGTAATGCATCTATGTGTAGGATCGGTACGTTGAGATTCGATAAGACAATTCTCTTAGAGACCACAATCTTGACATTCTCGTAGAAGGTAGTCTTTATTGGTTTTGCCTTATTGCTTTTTCTATAAGGGTGAGGTTTCTAGCGTTCTCATAAAATTTGACTGTTATACCTTATGACACAAGTGCTTATGCAAAACATCTTTTTGTAGTATTGCTTACTGTTGGAGTTCAGAACCAAATTTGTTGAGATTAGAACTCACCATCAGAACTTCTTTTTCTGTGCATTCCTGTATACTTTGCTTTAGACTACCTAACATTGTGTAAAGTGGTGATATGTCGTTTTAATGTCCTATTATGCTCATGTTAGCCTGTTGATGTGTCTTTAGAAAATAGCCATTTTACACCTTTACTTTCTTATGGTATCAGGTTGTATCATGTTCCAGCCCAATAAATGAAATATAAGGCTTCGAGCTAGGTACATCCACCACCTTTTCTTTGCACAAAATAGGTCAATATTGTTTTATGAAATTGGATTTTTCCATTATCAAATTAGTCTTCTAAAAGGTGAGAGCAGTCTCCTGCTCTCTAAATATGTTTACGTAAGATTTCTAATTCCTTATCTGTCCAGTGCTAAATTATGTAAATTTGACAGTGGAATGTGATGTAGAGACTGAAGTTGATGGTGATTGTGGTGGCTGTAGGTATTAAAATGGGAGGATATTGAAGTAGGAGAGCCGAAGGATGGTGAGATTCGTGTGCGAAACAAAGCAATTGGGCTAATTTCATTGATGTTTACTTCCGCAAGGGAGTTTACAAGGTTCCTTCAATCCCATTTGTACCAGGTTTGCTTAGTTTCGTCTTCTATGATGTTTCATATTGACCATTGTTTTTGAAACAATTTGTCTACTAGTCTGACTGCTGACAGTTGTGTGGGTTTGCTATGTGCATATAGACCTTTATTCCTCTACATTACCGATATCCAACCATGGATCAAACTTGAAAATGCAAGTTTATGAACAGTTACTCCCTCCTTGTATTGAACATAGATAGATTTTTTTTTAATCTATCAAGCATTAATGTCAATACTAGTATGATGTGACTTAGAGTATTTGTTGTCGACTTGTAGCCTCTAACGGTCTATTATTTCTTCCTGTAAGCCATGGTAAATATATGACACGTGATAGAATTAATTGATAACATGCTCTCGTGACAGTGATTGTCACTCTATAACTGCTTCTTTGTGTTTTTTTTTATTGGGGGCAGGAATGGAGGCAGTTGGAGAGGTGGTAGTAGTTGGCCCTGGATTACCTGGCTGGCAGGTCGGCGATCTTGTTGCTTATGCCGGTAATCCAATGGGTGCATACGGAGAAGAGTAGATCCATCTTGCCCTTGTACTAACATTTTTCTCTGTTTCCATGTTTCGTATTTCATTTGGGCAGGTCATGGAAGAAGTCAGTGACAAAGTGAGGATATTGATCAAGAAGTGAACCTACTACCTCAATTATAGACTTAGGCGTTTTATATCGAGCTATAAGTTAGATTTTAAGTATTTTTTGTATTGAGTTGAGAGATATTGGAATTTTACATTATGAATATGAGAGTTTTTTCTCTAGTTGGTTAAATGTGAAACATTGTATCTTCAACTTATTTTACATCAAAGAAAAATATTATTGATTATTTGTCTCTATTGAGGTTGATCGACTAATGTTGATAGATTATGGCTATATAAAAATTATTGGCTTTATTTTGACCAATGTAAAAAAATTAAAAAAAATATAGGCATTGTAAATCGTAAATAAATGGCAATAAAGAACGACGACAATGTTTCATCGTTATTGTTAGTGAGTTCATCGTTAATATATCTACATTAACGAGAAGGTTTTGGTTGGTCGTTAAATTATTAACGACGACCACTGTGGTTGTCGTGATTAATTATAACGATGAACAACTCATTGTTCATCGTTAAAGTCAATAACGACGGCACTAGTTACCGCGAACAATAAGGTCGTCGTTATTGACATCAACGATAGTAAATCACCCATATAACGACAATTTTTTTCATCGTTAATGATGTGATTTCTAGTAGTGTAGTATGGCCCCTAGCTAATTAGTCTAACTAATTACAAGCTATTACAAGTCTTCGCCACGGATCTCGGTCATCTTCGGATCTTCAACCCTTGAAACTCCCGCTTTGAGCTAAGAATCACCATTCTTCTTCAAAAATTGTACAA